>JAUCMU010000143.1:20589674-20601869 GCA_032275025.1 Enteromius treurensis
GATCCAGTTAACTGCCCGATCGGTACAGTGCTGGAATTTCTGCAATATAAGTTTTCCACGGGGGTTGCTCACTCCACACTTAAGGTTTATGTGGCGGCGATTTCAGCCTACCACGCCTTAGTGAATGAACACTCAGTGGGGAAAGACCCCTTAGTTATACGTTTCCTCAAAGGTGCACTCAGGTTGAGACCTCCAGCACGTCCCAAAGTACCAGTGTGGGACTTGGCTGTGGTGCTGCAAGCACTCTGTGGGCCACCTTTCGAGCCCATAGAGGACATCTCCGATCATATGCTGACCATTAAGACTTCGATTTTGCTTGCACTATGTTCCCTGAGGAGAGTAGGTGACCTGCAGGCCCTTTCTGTGGCTCCTTCCCACCTTGAGTTTGCCTGGGGCTTGACAAAGGCTTTTCTGTGCCCTCGAGGGGGTTACAGCCCAAAGGTCCCGACTATGACACCACAGCCTGTGGTGCTGCAGGCCTTCAACCCTCCTCCTTTCTTGGAGCCCGGCCAATGGGAACTATACTGCATGTGTCCAGTGCGAGCACAGAAGGGCACTGTGGCCCAGATCTGAGCAGCTCCTGGTCTGCTTTGGCCCGCCGAAAACTTCGGCAAATTGCTACTGCCAGGTGTTTCCCATGCGCTCATATGCTTCCCAGCCGGTGACGTCGGCGCTGTGACGTCTGCCCATTTCATTGGTCTGATTTCACACACATTCAGAGCCATAACGCTGGAGGCATTCCCCATAGCGTCTGCTGGACGCGGCGTCTCGTTCCTTCGAGGAACTAGGGTTACAGTCGTAACCTGAGATGTTTTTACTGAAGAAAATACAGTTCATGAAAACTATTAGAATCACAAAATCACTGCAATGAATTGAATATACTGTATCAGCATACCCAGTTTCTGAATACAGGTAGTCATAATTACAGTAGAAACATAAAAAAATATTTTTGAATTCAGGGGCCTTTGAATATTGTGTTGGTGACCAATAATATGTTGCAATATGTTTTTTTCTTCTTCTTTATCTATCTCTCAAATATAGGCATTGCTAAGCCTAAGCTTATTGCGTTCCTTTCCCCATTGCCAAGAGAGTATGGTTTCTGCTGTGTGCGTAAATATCTATCATTTCCAGAAGAAATGCATGTTAGAGACCCTGAATGCTGCAATATAGCCAATGAGAACCACACATCTTCTCCCTCATATTAAATCACACCACCAGTCTCTTTCCATTAACCCAGGTGCATGAATATTAACCTGGTATATGAATACAAATCTCTGTAATACCAAAATATATTACATCACCACAAAGCAAAAGTTAAAACATATCTCAGCAAGGCCTTTGTTTTGTGAAATTTATGAGTGCCATTATACAAAAAACATCAGCCAGCTAAGATAAGTCCTGATTGAACAGGAGAAAATAATACTTAGAGGGGTGGAATGAGCTTACAGGAAACATGCATTTCATCTTGTGCCATGCAAATCAATGGGGCCCAGCAGGGAAGCGTAACGGGGACCAGACCTGTACGTAAGAGCCTTTATTCACTCAGCTTGAACCTGCAGCACAGCCACAAACGAGTCAGTGCCTTAATTTGATGTGTTAGCCATGTTGGTGCATCTTTGATAAAATTGCCGTAGTTGTCTGTTCAAAGAAAACAAAGCATGCTTGTAGTCAATTTCATCATGATATGTGAGTCAGAAGGAAGAAAGGAGCTTATTGTGCGAGATGCATTCATCTACGCAACGTCACAGCGGTTCACAAAATAGCTCTGCCTACACTTATCGAAGCAGTCAGCATCAGTGTAATACTAGGTTTTCAGAACAGAAAACTTCACAAATGGAGTTAATACATGTGATCTAAAAACTTACAAAGCATTAGAGAGAGTGTTTTGTTGAGTATGTGCTTCTTGAGAGAATGTTTCTGGCTGAATTGTAATCTGTTACCCAGGTTGAACCCTGTTTTGATACCTAGTAGAGTGGTAAAATCGAAAGGGAACTGAAAACAATATAGGCTGAGGTTGATTCGTGGGGTCAAAGTGTGGAATATTGACTGAATTGGCTTACCCAGAGATGCAGAGAGTGATCGCCAGTGCAGTGGTATTATTTAATTACTCCTGCCAGGAGGAATAATTGATCTTTAATTATGTCTCAGACAGGAAGGTTCTAACACACCCTCTGCAAAACAAAGTGATCATCATCATAATCAATGTATGTAATCTGGACAGACAATTAACAAAATATCTTGCTAGCTCAGGGGCTTTATTGAGGCTCTCATACCCTTTTTTTATTTTTTCCCCGCAATTGTAATATATGCATTAATTTCAGATGAGCCAGTGGAGTCTTATAATGATGCAGGAATGTTGCACATGAGCTTTTTTTTTTTAAATGGGTTTTTCCAGACGTGTAACAAACACATTGATTGCTTCTGAACTCATTTAAAATGACTCAAGGCAATCTGAATGCTTTTGTATATGTAATTTAGCTCATATTTGAAATAAAAACCTTCTGTTCTTTTGTTCTGTTTTACACGTTGCATTAACCTTGAGAAATTTTAAGCACTAGCTGACGTTCCTTAAAGGGACATTCACAAAGAGGAGCAAATGATTAAAACCTTTACAGATACATTTACAATAAATGTCTGCATGGTCAATTGTAAATGTTTTATTATTTATTTATTTTTTATGTGAAATGCGCAGAGATAATTATTTTATTTTCTTTCCGCATTGCTGTATCCTGTCACATGCTGTGCGTGTGTGTGTGTGTGTGTGTGTGTGTGTTGGGTGGAGGGTGGGAATAAAAGACAAACCCCATTTCCCAGGAGTATTCATGTTCACCTCATATACCTTCTGCTTCTTAATAGCTGTTTGTCAGAACAGTTGTGAAATGTAGGGCTTTGCTTGAAGAAACTGTTATGTATTTCTATAGAGAACTGCTCCTCCGAGGGAAGAGGAGGCTGAGGAACAGCAAATGGAGGTTGTGCACCTTTTAGTGACATCCAGTATGTGGAATTTCAAAGGAATCGCCTGCGTAGCTATGCTAACACTGCTGCTGATCAGAAAAATTCTGACGAAGCATGTCTGAAAATTAAAGCGATCCACTTTACCTCTGTCAGCATAAACTGCAAAGCTCAATCAAAGCTTTGAATTGTCCAATTGCTCATCTTTCTAACAGATTTTAACTTCCTCTGATAAAGACTTATGAACCTGACTCCACATGCATGATCCATGATTTCTTTTCCATGTTAACAGGTTGGAACTAATTAGGTTCAGGAGAGTGAGAAGGGAAGGTTCACTCAAAAATTGGTGTTGTGTGTTATAAAAAAAAAAAAAAACTAATCTTTTGTGCTCCACAGAAAAAAAGTACTGATGGTTTGAAACGACAATGAGGGTAAGTAAATTTAAAGAATTGTTATTAATTTATTGATTTCTTTTTTTACAAACTATACTATATATACCGTAAGTACAGCCTTTGTTGTATGAAACATTACATCTTTGAATAGAATTTGATATTTTGCATTGTTCAGAGCTGAACTCGCTAGTGTAAAACAGTGTTTGTGTGTGTACTGTATGTATATATATATATATATATATATATAGTAGTGATGCATCAACTCTTCTCTCCCCTTTAAATGGATGTGACTATTGATCTGCAAGTAAAATCCGCTAAGTGCAAATTTATTTAGTTTTTCAAAAAGCTTTGCAGGATACAAAACCATTTGTTAAACCAATTTACTTTCTTTTTTTCTTCTTTTTTTTGGTTTAGTTTAGTTTTTTTTTATCTCCTTGTGATGCCATTAGACTCTAAACTGCACAAGGTTTGAGATGAGATGCATATTGCAAATTGACACCAGTCAGTTTGACTTCTATAATACTGTGGAGAATAAGAACCACACCTTAGAGTAGGTTAATTGATTGATTGATTTGATTTATTGAATGTGTTCAGTGATAAGGTGATATGCTTAAGTGAGAGGCTAAGACATGTATTATAGCGACTTTGATCAACCTGTTCTCTAGTTTGAATTGATCTAGCAGCTCATATTTGGTAGACTAAAATGAATGCTTGTCAGGCCTGTCAGTTGCAGCACTTGTGACCATCTTGTCCCCTTTGAAATTGAAAAAAGTGGATGTTTTTGGCATCAGAAATGAAATGCACTAGTCTCTCTCTGAATGTATAAATTAGGTCTCCCATGGAGTTTCACAGTACTTTAGTGTGCACAGCACAAAATCTCTCACTGGTAGACTGACCACACAAATGATAAAGGAAAAACAGCAGGAAGATAGCACAGACAGAGTCAGAAACAAAGAAACAAGTATATAACAAAAAATACGTTGGCCCAAAAATACACAAATTTGACACATTGGTTGTTATTTTAATGTGCATGCATTTATACTTCAAATTCTGTGAAGGGAGCAGAATTTCTCACATAATCTTACATTTTATTCCTCAAGGAGAGTATGGTTTTATGTGTGTAGACCATAATGTTTTACCTCAGAGCCTCATTAAAGTTGCTTTATCATTAAAGGTGATTGCTTCATTTGGCAACAGCCGACTGATCATTACTTCAATGACATTGCTGATGCCTGCCATCTGGTCTGCCACAACCTGCAGGTAGAGTTTCATTAATGTCCTCAAGTGCAAGTTCTGAGGTCTTGAGATATCACACATTACTTTAAGTAACCAAACTTAAGCACTCTGCATTGCCTAGTATTGCCAGTCTCACTACTTTACCAAACGTTTCTCTCATTGTTACTCTGCCTGATCTTGTAACAACTCTGCCTGACCTGGTACGTTGATTGGACTGATGTTTATGTCTATGTTTGGACCCACTGCCTGCCTTATTGTTTATGCCTCTTGGATCTTCCTTGTGTACGACCACAGATCGGACTGCCTTCTTGATACTGACCAATTGCCTGAACTGATTAACCTGTCTCTGCCTCTCTTTTTTAATAAACCTCTGCATATGGATTGTCATCCTGTGGCAGTGTCCTTGTGACAACTTGAGATTTTAAATTAAGTCAGTGTTGTAACTTCTTTTGTAAAAGAAGGTCACATAAAATATCATTCCATTTGTGAAAGAGACACACTTATCTTCCTCTTTTGCCTGGAAGTCAGGACTCTCTCTCTCTCTCTCTCTCTCTCTCTCTCTCTCTCTCTTTCTAATGCTGGTTAAGTCAGGAGTGTTAATTGATTTCAAGTTTTATAAAACTATGAATGACTTGTCAACTTTTGAGATGATTTGGTGCAGCCGCGGAGCTTTGTGTGTTATTTCTGATGGTATTTTGTCTTTTTCTTTGTAATTTTTCTTTTCGCTAATTTATAGTGTTTTAATTTCTGTATCTGTATGAAGAATTATTGATAATAACGTTTTTCTAAAATTCAATTCTCTCTTTCTCTCTCTCTCTCTCTCTCTCTCTCTCTCTGTGTGTGTGTTTGCGCGCGCGCGAGTTAAAAAATTGTATCTGGGAAAAAAAAGAGTGCCGTATTAACTTATTTGTAATGTGCACAAGAATGTTTCTCTAAAGTTGATAATGCACTTAAATTATTCAAATCATTTCTGAATGCTTGCCATCTTAACTCTTACAATAGGAACATTTTTTTAAGTTAAAAAGAAGATTATATGCAGTTGCAGCCTCGTACTATTGTTGACCTTTTTGTAAATTAGAAACGTGGCCATAGGTTTATTATTATATAGTCTGGCATAACTTATTTTCCTAATGTTTTTCTATTTATTATCACTGTACATTGAAATTCTATTTCAGATTTCAAATGAAAGGATACAAATGTTCATAATTACAAGGTAATATGCCAGGTTGGCACACACTCATTTTCAAATTATTATGTGAAATGTTATAGTTGTAAACTACTTAAAATGTAATCTTAATAATTTGCGTTTTCTGACATTTTTTTTATATTACCATGCATCTAACTTATAAATGGCATCCAAGCTTGCGTGACACAAACCTAAAAACAAGCGTTAATTCCGTTTTTTTTAAAGAAAATGTTTGTGTGTGTTTACATAAATGTTATAGCACTTGTTTGTTGATTTTTATTGCTTCCATTGTCCCCATAAGCTTCAGATAAAAACACGAATTGAGACAGACATGGTTGTCACGTGTTTTTATTCATTATTCCTTTCTCAGAGTAAGTTCTGTCATAAACGAACGCACAAGCTGTGGGCTTCTTCTCTGTAGGCTACGTGTGGTCAGGAATCTTATGGGAGGGGTGGAGAAAGGCAAAAGTGGGCAGGCTTGTGTTTGGTCGGCAACGTACAACTAACTTTCTCTCGAGGAAAGGCCTTATTTCACCAGTCGCCGTTTTACTGTGGAGGACAGAAGAAGAATAACGGGTCAGAAAATGAAAGGAGTCCTGGTCGGTCTCGCGTGTTTGTTTGCGTCCTTTTCTCCGCTTGACTGTAACCAGAAGGGCTTGATCCCCGAGGGTAAGGCTATGATTTCAGCTTATCACAGTCACAAATAAACACACCGCTTCTGTAAACGACAACCTAACTCACTACAACAGTTTCACCAGGATTGATTGTTAGGGGTCGTCGCAAACCTGACATGCTAGGTAAAGTTAGCCAGACACTCCGCTGACGTGGACCCCTTCTTCACACAGATATGAGTGCAGATAAGATCGGTTCCCTTGCGATAATAAATCATGGTTTACTGTAGCAAAAGTGTAGTAACAACTTTTTATGGCGTATTGATTATCATGTGCATAACCATAGTTTTACTACAAATACTAAACTATGTTTAGTTAGCTAAACCATCGCTGATTTGTGGTTACCGTGATTTATCTAACGTTAAACTAGTTTGGTTTAATTTGTAGTTAAACCGTTGCGACCCATTACAGCAAATTACACTAAAACAATGCAAAAAGTTATCAAGATTCTCAAACTGTAAATAAGAGCAACAAACATGAACACATGCGTTACATTGTACCTACACGCTCGTTTTCTACTAACCAGATTGTTTGTAAGTAAGGTTAACCTGGGACGCTTGAAGACTGTGCTGCAAGAAAACGAAGCAGGAAAAAAATATATACATATATGATAGATCAGCTACAGAAGCGTCATTTTGCAAGAGAATTATCTTTCTTGCGCCAGGCTTGAGTAGCGTGTGAGAGTAAGTTAATATTCCAGCTGTGCCTTGAGTTCCTGTCTGATCCTCTTCAGAAAAGAGCAGTGGATGAGGGATATTCCAGGTTTGGATGTGCTCTTCAGCACGTAGACAGAGGAGCTGGAAGTGTGTGTGTTATTCACGCTGATCTGTCTGTCTCTGTCTCAGGAGATCTTCTAGTGCTGACTGTGGCCACGCAGGAGACCGATGGCTTCAGACGCTTCTTGAGATCTGCAAAACAATTCAATTACACCATCAAGGTGAAGCAGTTACACCATCAAGGAAAACAGTTATCTGATTTAGTTTTTTTTATATGGTTGACTGAATTTATATGGTGACTCGGGTTTTTTGTGTGTCTAATTGTTGATGAGGTATTTGTTGACACATCAAGATTAGTGGATTAAAAGTAGTCATTTTTATTTTGAAGTAATAGACACATGAAGTAAGATGGGCCCCTGGAACTGGTACGATTGGCATGTTGGTAGTGCTATTATTTGTAATATTTTTTTTGTAATTAATAGGGTAATAAACAATCAAAATCATTCAGTTTAGTGTTGCCTTATGACTAATCTTTAATTAAAATGTGGGCGAATAAGTAATTATTCATATGCCTGTATTTTTTTCATTGTCATTTGCTATTTAATCCTTTTAAATAAATTACAATTTTAAATTGATTATTTTATTTTTCTGTAATCGATTCATCATCATTCTTTATCCTAAACATTCCATAAAATAATTCTCATTATTTCTAGAAATTATATTTAAATCAAAAAGAAAAAAATATTGCTACTTTAATTTATTTTGATGTATATAAACATATTGTATGACATTTTCATTATTTCATTACATACAGCAGATGTCTCTATGATGTGTGCCTAAACATCCCAAAACTAGGCTTACCTTTTGCCAACAAAAATGTTATTTCTTATTTTATTATTATAATTTTTCCCTTTATTTCAGTGTTAAATATGACCTTGGCATTTTGTTAAAAGCACCCTATATATCACAGTTGACGATCTATAATCTGCAGACTGATGCCTGACATTCCTCTGCTGTGTTTAAGGTTCTTGGAAGGGGTGAAACATGGAAAGGTGGAGATTACATGTCTTCTCCCGGTGGAGGGCAGAAAGTGCGCCTGCTGAAGTCGGCTCTGGAGGACATACAGGAGGAGAACAAAGTCATTCTTTTTGTTGATAGGTAGTTATAGGTCTGATAGGTCTGTTCTGTCTCAGCAATCAGTGTCGATCATTGACAGTGATCATTGTTTATGCTTGGGCTTTCCACAGCTACGACGTGATCTTTTCCTCTGGCCCGAAAGAGCTGCTGAAGAAGTTTCAGCAGGCCAAACACAGAGTTGTGTTTTCTGCCGAGACGCTCATCTGGCCAGACCGTCACCTGGAAGACAAGCATCCTCATGTTCGGGAAGGGAAGAGGTTCCTTGGGGCAGGAGGCATGTATTCCTCTAGATGCACTATTAGCTCAATTTTGTGTAGTTTTGGATTCATAAATGTTATGAATCATCATTTACACCAATTTGACCATGATTTGTGATTTCACCACAAAATCAAAAGAGTAAATGAATACATTTTTTTTTAAATTTAAATACAAAGAGGCTCTTTTTAGGACCATTAAGATCACGTTTTATTATTGAAATACAACAGCAAAAATATTATTGTCCTATTTAAATACTCATTGCTATTCAAACTACATCCTGTAGATACAATTGTACTTTACTTTTCTGATTACAATAGGTGATTATTATTAGTAACATATAGAATTTCACTATTGCCTCCAAAAACATATTGGTTCTGGAGGCAATGGTGCGTGGAACGGAATGAAAGCAAAGGATTGAATGTAGCAATATCTTGTATCTCCAACCTTGTATAGTGTAGTCTTTGTAGAGAGCTAACTTTACCAAGAAAGCACGTTGGAGGCTTTTTTAATTTCCTTTCTCAGAATCTCCCAGAATGTTCCAGAAACACTCCCATTTTTAAAGTGATGTCAAGACTAACAAACAGATGTGAAATAATCAGAACATACTTTAAAGTCTTTATTGGTCTCTGAAAATCCACTCTCTTCCTTCTTTTCCCGACTAATAATTAAAAGATAAGTTTAAATCATCCAATTGCACCTCTAAACCAGATAATCATAGGCTTTTCCACTCTAACTCTAGATGTTTTGTTTTTTTCTAGGCTTCATTGGCTATGCACCTAACCTTAAAAAGATGCTTTCGGACTGGTCAGGAGCAGATAGTGACAGTGACCAACTCTATTTTACCAAGATCTACATCGACCCCGAGAAAAGAGTGAGTGTTAGTTTGTTGGGTATTGCGTGTGCGGTTTCCTAAAACTTTATTGCTCTGTTTTAAGATATTTAGGCTTGTTTTCAGAAGGCACATTCAAGTTCACAGTTTCAGTAATGCCACATATTAAATGTGTTTATGCAGCGTTTTGACATTTTCTTCCCTGTCATTTCCCCTGTAGAAGTCTATAAATATAACTCTGGACAACAAGTGCCGATTGTTCCAGAATCTTCACGGCGCTCTTGGTAAGTGTGTCATTTTGTGCCCTTAGAAGATTTAATTGGAGAACAGCTCACCCATAAACTCTATTTAAACTTTATTAAGGCTTCTGCAAAATTCTCACTAGCATCAGCTCTCTGGAGGAAAAAAAACATTGTTTTTTTATGGTCTCGAAGTGCAGCGTCAGTAGAGTTCTTGCTCTCTGATACCTGCTGGGAATTTTCCTGTTTCTGTAGCCGCTCAGTTTAATGAGGAAATGCTAATGGGATGCTTCGCTGAGGGTCTCAAATGCTGATTGGTTTCACGTGGACTGGAGCTCTTATTTGAGTTGAAGCTGTGCTCTGCTCGGCTGGCAGCTGGACTTTTGACTCTGTGCCAGACTGTGAGAGGAGAGCGACTTTCCCATTCAAGGCTGGAATGTCAGAAGGGACTGTGAGATGTGCCTGTGCACACGTGCACCATCACAGCTGGATACTACAGCCCAGGTGTGCACCGCTGCAGCTGGGCTCCAAAAAAACACTGTTTATCTTGTTGTTATGATAGCACATACATATTTCGGTATATTGTCTTTTGTAAGAGATTAATAACTATAAAGCAAACAAGGGCTTTTAGACTAGTAGTTCATATAAGTTGGTATGGTATTAATTCAAATTGAAATGTCTGTTTAAATTGACCTGAGGAACTATACCCTTATGAAAAAGTTTGTTCAACTGTGCTGTTAATATACTTCTTTTACACTAAACATTAGAATGCTTTTAGTCTACTTTTTTATGTAGTTTTCAGAAATGGGCTTTTCAGATAATCAAAAATATACAAATTAATTAAGTACATAGTAGTGTACTTAAAGTATGATGCAGTGTACTATACTTCAAAGTGTAGTGAAAATGCTGCTACAAGTATTCATTTAGCAAACTATCAGTATACCTTTTAAGTTTACTTTTGGTACAGTTGAAGTACAAGTTAAAAACATTGATGTAAATTAGCTGTGTGCTCAATACTTTTATGTACTAGAAAGTGGGCCAATTTACAAGTATACTACTAGTACACTGATATTTGTTTAAAGTATACTTAAAATATACTTGAACTTTACTATACATGAAAAAATAAACTTTTATAAGCATACTTCTTTTTTATTATTATTATTATATAATTTTTTATTAAAAGCAATTTACTGCCTCAGTAAGTACAAGTAATGTGAAACAAGGACACTGTACAATAAAGTGATACAAACGCTGTAAATGCATTTCATATTAATATTGATTCAGTAACATTTAGTAAGAAGAAGAACATGAAGAAACATCAGTGCTGCTATAAATCCCTTCATTCATCCTCAGTTGATAATATCACATCCAGCTGAATTAATTTCCTGGTTCTTCGTCATCTGAAAAGTTTGTGTTTGGGCTGTTTACAAAGCCTCTTTTCTCTTTCTAGATCAGAGGTATCCATTATTGATACCCAAGAGAGATTCTTTCAAACATTCATGGAGGAAATCCTTTATAAATGTGCCAGTGGATATTTATGGCTATTTGACTCTACTACACAATGATTCAAGTGGATTTCAGTTGCAGAACTGAATGATCCTGTGGAAGTTGAATCACAATGTTGATGCGAATCGTTTTTTAATTGCATGGACAGATGAGGTTGTGCTGAAGTTTGAAGATGGACGTGTACGAGCCAGAAATGTGCTTTATGACACGCTGCCCGTTATTATCCATGGCAACGGACCCACCAAAGTAAAACCATCTACTGTTATGATCCAAGTTTAATGTAAAAGCAAGAACTTTTCTATGGCTTTCTGTCTTTCTCAGTTTAATCACGTTCACGACTTGATGTTTCTTTCAGCTTCAAATACACTACCTAGGGAACTACATCCCAAATCTGTGGACATTTGAGTCTGGCTGCACAATTTGTAACGAGAATCTGCGATCGCTTTCTGGACTCCAGGTGGGCCTTACATTTATTAGTATAACCATAATATATATATATTTTTAATTGTTAATCTGCATGTTATGCGACAAGCTCAGTACAATTTCATGGTGAAAAGGTCTTATTAAAAAAGAGATATCATAAATTAACAAAAGTCTAATAGCTACACATTTCACCGGTCAAGCATTCACAGACACTTCTGTAAGTAGCTAAAACATATGCATGTCAACTGAAATAAAGCTTCAGCTGTGTAATTGTTTGGTTTATGAATTCTTTATCTTTTTTTTGTCTGCAGGACAATGAATATCCTGTGGTGGTCATTGGGATCTTCATCCAGCAGCCCACACCCTTTGTCACTGTGTTCTTTGAGCGCTTACTTAACCTCAAATACCCCAAAAACCGGCTCCAATTATTCATCTATAATCAGGTAAAATATTATGTTCAGATTTATAATGATAACTCTGTGGCCACGTACACACTGTATATTTTCGGGAGCGACAACCTCATTTAAATGCGGGAGTGAATCCCCTAAATGATTGTTTATCCACTCCCGCATCGGTGAGAACGTCTCGGTTACGTATTGTAACCCTCGTTCCCTGAAGAAGGGAACGGAGACGTCACGTCGGTGACCGAC
>JAUCMU010000143.1:20609722-20686229 GCA_032275025.1 Enteromius treurensis
AATGAGTAGGTCTTTCTAAATATATAGATAGATCTATAGTATATATATATATATATATATATATATATATACATTAATACATTAATAAATAATTTTTCAACTTTGACCCTTTTTTATGCCATCCCCTCCCCTTCCCCCTCAAATGTATTTTTTGAATAAGGCTTATCATTTTCGGTTGCGAGTGAGGATGAAACCTTACCAAAAAAGAAAGAAAAAAGACATCTTGCTCTTTTTCCTCCTTGAGGCCTTTTCTCTCGGCGTCTCAGTGGATTTGTGTGATTTAGAGTGTTTGGAGGGTTGGAGGGCAGCGCTGGACTCACACAAGTCTACTTTGTGACTTGTGATATTTGCTTTTTCTCTCCCTCTCTTAGTCTTTTTCTCCCCGTCAACTCAACCCACATCCTTCAGTTCGCATAAAGTGAAGATCCGGTTTCGGAGTAGTGTTTTATGAGCGGTTAGAATACCAGCCTGTGTGGTTTTTTTGTCCTCTCCTAAGCTGACCATTCACAAATGTCTCTGAGGTTTTCGAAAGATGCCAATTAAAGTTTTAATTGGAAATACGTTATTTGAAACAAATGCCTTTTCTTCCCGAGGACGGCCCGTCAGTCAAATGGGAGTTCCTGATGTTGGCATTATTGAAATTATTTTCAGGCTTTTGAGGTTTTTAGGGAATTCAATGCACATTTTGTTGTTGTGACAACTCTGGCAACTGTTACGGCTTTGCGGAGGGAATGATGTAAACAGGCAATACGGCCACGACTCAGATTCGCATTTCAAGCCAATAATGCGTGAGAAAATAATTGTATATATATATATATATATATATACACACACACACACACACACAATGTACACTTATATACACAATAGCAGTCACAATTCCTATACAAAGCACTCAGGTTTCAGCCTAGCTGGTGTTGGCCGTGCGCAGGAGTCAGGCCTACCAATGTTTTCTGTTACGTCTCCTGAGAAACACAGGCTTTTGATCGCTCTCAAACTGACTTTTGCTATTCTAGCCAATTATATGATTCATTTCCTCAGCTATTGTGAAATTTGGTGCAACACGTCATCATAATAGAAGGCAGAGGTGCGGGAAGCAGCTCACGGATGAACATATTTATTTATGTGTTTTTTGTGATATTGTGACTGCTTTTGGATCTCATCGCTCTGCCCGTTTACTGCACCTATAAACCACCTGGGGTGCATTACCCTGGTTTTGTTTATTATTCTTTGGTGTTTGAATGGCATATTTGGAATGTCAGGAGGTCAAAGGTCACCGGTTTAGGTTGTTTTAGAGCGCACCGGTTGCCCTTGCTACTTACTACAGTTACTGCGCGTGGATCAAGTTCAGCTATGTGTGTGTGTGTGTGACAGAAGATCTGGCTAATTTTCCTGCTGCAGAGTTAGTTACACAGAAAATGGATAAAATATTTAAACCAGGTTTTGGTCTGGTCTTTGATGGGTCAGATTTTTGATAATTGCATTTCAGACAGCCGTGACTGCTGTTAAGAGGCAGCAGATTCTACGTTATCACGTATCACAACATTTGAAGAGCTGTAGTCTGCTCTTCACATTTGCAAAGTCATTCAGTTGTTTGGTGCCTTCTGCACATGCATTATGTGTTTTTTGTCCATTACAATGTATGAAGTGTAACGATTGCTCAATATAATATAGTTTTTGGTTTGAAAAGAGGATTGTTCACTATGTGCTTAGCCAACAGCTCCTAAATAGTTAGTCTTGATGACCTTCACCTCAGAAGAAGACCTTCAGTAAAGCATTGTTAAAAAATTTTCGGTTTTCCAAAATGTATATATTTATTTATCTTAACCTAATTTATGGAATTAATAAATAAATAAATGTAACTCACTAAAATTACATACCAAAATCCCTGTTTTACCTATATAAAATACTAAAATAAAGACAACCACATGATGAACAAAAATGTTACACCTCTAATACATTTTGGAGTGAATTTCTGGTACTATTTGTCTCGCACGTGATTGTAATGACAAGAATGACATTAAACTTGACTCGTGGCTGTCAGTTAGAGACTCCTGGCGAGTTTGCTATAGGCCAGGAAAGGCACACGGGCACATAAACGTGCTGAAACGGTAACTGTTGCGAATGGGATGGTCCCTCCCTCTGTGCATGTCAGCACTCTCTCTTTTAATTAAAACTAGGTGTGGGACTCCTGCCTGTTCTTTTGACACCTCCCTATTTATCTACCGGACACAGTTCAGGGCGAGACCTGTGCAGAAGGGAAGATTTTTGTTTTTAGAGACTTTTCTTTGATGCCAAGTTCCTCCTGAAAAAAATAGCCGCCACATCTGACTCGAGTTTGCTGAAATAACAGCAAATGTTTGTCTTGTATTGTATGGCACGCCGTTTGAAAAGCAATAAAGCCCCTCTTCCAGCGCCTAAAGCACCTCTTAATAAAATAGTCAAGAATAACTGCTTTACCCTAATCTCTGCCATAGATTACATAGCTCGGGGCGGGAAATTAGCAGCAGACCCCCATGGCTCTCTCTGAGGCTAGCGCCAATGGCCAGTGAACTTTAGGTGGCTGCTTTATGTGTTCGAGGGCAGCGTCCTTTTTATTGAAATGATATTAGAAGCTACATGTGGCTAATGTGATCAAATTTTCCACGGCCTGGTCCCGATCAGGGGTGAAGAGGCTATGGCTACAAACACACTCATTGACAAATAAGAGTCCTGCTGCTAAAAGTCAAGGGTGTCGGAGTGTGTGAGCATGTGTATGTCTTTAAAGAGTATGCATGCCAGTGAAATAGATCTACTTGAGCATTAATTCTGATTGGTTGAGCCATTTTTGGAACTTTTGGAAATAAACATCTGTGACCAAACATTCTAAATTAATGGAACAAGCATGTTACTTGGCAACCATACAGCCTTATAGTTGGCATACCAAACTGTATTAAATTTCATGATAATTATTTATATTTAATTCTAAACATTGATGAATAGTATTCTACATGCTGCAGTTTTATAAAAGAGACAATCCATTAAAAGCAGTGTTTTACAGTGATTTTTAGTTAAAAGTGCACTGTGCACTCATGAATCCTTCTCAATAATAACAATACTTTTAATGAGTTCATCCAAAAATGGAAGTTTTGTAATCATTTACTCGTCTCATCTTGCTCTAAAACTGTAATATTTTATTTCTTCTGTCGAACACAAAAGGACATATTTCGAGGAACCTTTGTAACCCAACAGTTTGATTACCATTGTCTTCCACCGTATGGATGAAAAACACTGTGGCATTTCTTAAAATATCTTCTTTTATGTTCCATAAAGTCATACAGATTTGGAACAACTTGAGGGTAAGTAAATGATGACAGAATTTCCATTTTGGATGAGTTATGCCTTTAGGAAACAACTACAGTGAATGCCAGTAAAACATTTTCAAGAACATTGTTGTGAAATACCTAATTGTTCAATTTCCTGGAATTTATGTGAGCATAACAGGTTTTTGAAAAAGTGAGGCTCTACTTTATATTAGGTGGCTTGAACTACAGTTGTCCCATCGCTTACATTTTAACCCACCCTTAAATCTACCCATACCACCAAACCTGCCCCTAACCTTACCTGTATCCCACCTCAAGAGCAGAATTTTTTTTTTCTAATACAATATGACCACAATAAGTACATTTTAGTTATTTTCTAATATAACTATAGTTATATAGACCTACTGTAGTAAAACAAAGAATCTTCATGTCAGAAAAATTTGAATGTGTTTAAAATTAAGATGTTGGTATCTTTTCAAAAATTCTGTTTGATGTTCAGGTCCAACTAAATAATCTGTTTGGAATCAAAAATGAAAGCACTGGATAAAACATTTCAAATGTTAATAAAAGAGATACTCTGGAACATGTTTTTACTGCCGAGAGTATAAAAACTACATTTTAAATATTGTTTTACCAAGCACCTGGGCTTTATATGGCCCCTCCTGTCCCTCCACGGGTTTGTACGCAGTAGTGGGGTTTATTTTCCCAAGCGCCTCTCGGGTATGATAGAATTTGAGTGCTCACACATATGAGCTCATCGCTCTACTGGTGGGCCACAACTGCAAAATGTTAACTGTCATCAGGATAATTTAAGTATTTGTAAGTTGTTTCCTTTGCACCAAACTGAGAGATATCTCACATTACCTTTCAGCCTCATCACACACTTTCGTTCAGAAAGAAACTATCCACCATCCGATCGACCAGGTCCCTTCTTGAAGTACCAATAATACAATTTATGCCAAGCGTCTTTTCCCTCCCCCAAATTTTTGTGGCGTCCACAAAGCTTGATTCAATTACAACGTTGGGTCGTTCTCAGATCTCAAGTCCGTTTCCAATTGAAGCAGGTCATGCTTCGAGTTCCTCATTGTCTTGACAGACTTTTTGAACTAATCAGATCTGGGGGGTCACAACTGGTTTTGTTTCAGGTCTTCGATTGTACGCACGTCCCCCTCACCCTGCCTTAAATTGGATTTTCAATCAGGCTGGTGTCCGATAGCGTCCAGTGTCCGCTTTGAAGTGGAGGAACTTTCTCTGTCGCCTCAAGCCAGAGCTCCTTATCTCTTGCAATGGAGGACTATTGTTTCAACCAACCAGACATTGTTAATTACCCTTTTCATTGGAGTGAAAAGGCAGGTAAAGACAAATCCAATTTTGCCACGCTTGCATTTGACCTGGGACACAAGCCCCAGGCCAGCGGTCTTGAATTACACGACCTCTGGAAAGTTCCTTGACTTTCAACACACCATTTTCGAAGTCTTTAGAGTAGGGATGCATCAATCCGATACTCAATTTTGGTATCGGCTCCGATACTGCCATTTTCTGCTGGATCAGTTATCTGTTAGATGAGAAAGCCGATATTGTATTTGTTATTTTTGATTAACATTAATATGTCTAAATTTTAACAGCCTACGTATGTCTAAGTTGGTCATAGCTCCATTGGTGACAATGGTTCTATGATCACATTAAGCATATGATGCTTTTTGGAAATGCATCCCTGGTCAACACGCGGAAGTATAGAAATGTAAATTCACTGATTAAAAAAATGTAAAACTGTGGTTGTTTCAGATCTGCAGATACTCTGTATCAATTTACAGGATCGGTTCTGAAAAAAAAAAAAAAAAAGAAAACGTTGCATCTCTATTTTAAAGACAATAAATTAGAGGAACGATTGTTTGAGCAGGCTGAGGTTGTTTCTTCGGGAGTTCAAGAAGCGTAAGTGGTTGCTCATGGGACAGGGATTCTATCTGAAAGGAGCTATTCTTCCTCCCGTGAGCACATCAGCTTGTACAGCTGTTGAAGCAACGAGAGCAATTATCACCCGTTTATCGCTGTTGATTTGTGAGGGCTTTCTCTGGGGCTCTGTGGAATGCCCTTTTTTCCAGGGTTTGTTTTTGGGGGTTTCTCAGCTCACAGACAGCTTTCAAAGGAGGATTCTTTCTAATTGTTTGATCGCATCTGTTTTTCTGTGCCTGGGGAGGGAACAGCTAGCTTTATGCTAGCGTGTCTTTGTAGAGAACAGGACTGTATCTGGAGACTTTATAGGGCTGATTTTCAAATAAATAAAAAAATCTGAACAATTATAAAAAGAGTTAAGTAAAAGCAAATTCAGTAGTAGCCAACACACTCTGGTTGAAACTTCACATGTGTGCTGTGTATTATTTTTGGACACTGTCCTTTAAGAGGTGCTTTGTTGTTTGTGGTTGAGGGGTCACTTTAGTTTTTTTGGCTTGAGGTGATAAGACGGGCTTTAGGGACATAGGGGAGGGGGTACAGAGGTAATGGGCCTTACTAAAGGTGCTGGAAGGCAACTGAAGGGCAGAGAGATATTTCCCTGGTGTGTGAGAGTGTGTTTGTGACCTAGCCATACTTTAGGGACAAAACTGCTGCAAAATGTCCAGAAGAGTAAGCCAAATCAGACAAAACCATTTTGAGAACGTTCTCAAAGGAGAAATATGGTCATAAATACCATAAATAGTCAATTCTACATTCCATTATTCCAAGTCTGTAATAAAAATACAATAACTATATATACACTACAGGTCAAAAGTTTGGAATAACTGAGATTTATTTAAAATGTTTTTAAAAGATGCTTACTAAGGCTGTGTTTGTTTAATCGAAAATAGAGTAAAAACAGTAATATTATGAACTGGGAAAGGAATAATAAAACCTGAAATTTTTGACATTGTGGAGATTGTGAGAAAAAAAAGGAAATCTGTTTTCGTTTTTTTTTTTTTTTTTTTTTTTGTATAACACTGCAAAAGGTTTCTGGAAGAGGTAAGTTTAGGGGATAGAAAATATCATTTGGTCAGTATAAAAGTAATGGAAGTCTATGGAAAGTCCTCACAATTCACAGAAACAAACGTTTGTGTGTGTGAGTAACTAGCGCTTTGGTCTTTCTTCTCGTTCAACTCTCACCCAAATTAAAGCTCAGCAGGTATCTGGCCAGCTCTTAAACCCACATCTCACCCGCCTTATATATGTTTCTCCAAGCGCTTTGTTTCCCCTCTGCCTGACTTTTCAGGGAAAATCCTCATATTTGTGGCTTGTGTTGGCAGCACGCTGGTGCTGAAATGTAGATTTTGAACGTGACCCTGACCCCGCTTGACACAACATTGTTTATTCACGTCTTCTGAACTTTGTGTTTGCTCCAAAGCTCTGGTCCAGCAGAACGGACCAGTTCAGTCTAACCGTGCCCCACTACCGCATCTGTCATTGGCTTTTTTCAGGCGCTTTTTTTTTTGTATGAGCCGCTAGATTGTTTTCACATCGACATCCATATGATAGATTATGGCTCATTTGAGCTCTGTAGACGCAAACGAAAGAATAAACAAATCGATAGCATCCAGTCACAATACCTTTCTGGAGCATGCAAAACTCATTTCCAGCTTGCCCAAATATCTCCACTTTTCTGTCCGCAGGACGCCCAGAATAGAGATGCTATCTGATCTGAGTTCAGAAATGAAACATGTCATAGCAAATTATGAACATGTTTTTTGAATTACTTACTCTCTGGCTGGCTTGAAATCACTGTGTTTCAAGGCGGGTATTGTGCCGAGAGACGGAGAGCAGTGAGACAGACAAAAAGAGAGCGAGAGAGAGCAAAACGGACAGCAAAAGCGAGAAAGAGACAGAGTGTGTGTTTGCTCTGGAACAAATAATATCACTAGGGCTGACTCATGCACTGCACAAATGAGAAATGATGAGAAGAAGCCCGAGTCATTCCTTTTTGGCTAAGTTTGGAGCATCATTTACTGAAACTGGCCTGGACCTCTGTGCAATAATAACCACATCCTCCAAGCATCTTCAGCGAGGCCTGTTTTTATAGCTGGGAAAGATGGGCACAGGCTTGTTAAGACCTAGACTGGTTTAGATGGAGGGGCCAAAGGGGAGCTGTGCCACAGAAAGAGTCAGTCTGATAAAAATGTGCTTCGCGCACCAGAGGGATAACTAGTGCAGCTAAAAAAAATCTGATCTCCTAGATGGCTATGAAACAGAGAAAAAAAAAAAGATGTTGTCAAGCATGGTGGAAAATAGACCATTGTAAATGCAAGAGTGCAGTGTTTACTGTCAATGGCATCTATCTATCTAGTTGTAACACTTCATTATGCAGAATTAAATGTAACTGACCCTAATCATCACTTAAGTCTATAGTAAAAAGTGATTTTTATCAAAGTGATTAAGTGATTAAATTACAAGAAAATCAAGAAATAAGTTACAAATAAATGTTATTCTATACTTCTTTCGAAATCTGGAGCTTTAATAAAACAGAAACCACAAAAATATGAACAAACAACAACAATACACTTCTATGACACTGGAATTTGTTTTGTTAATTTGTTTAAATATAAGTAAAGACATTTATGCCACACTGTACAATTCTCAGTATTCCCTAACTATTTACTACAACTTAGACTTAGACATTAATATGTGCTTTAAAAGTGCTAATAAACAGCTAATATGCTCATTAATTGGTCCTTAATAAAAAAAGTGACTAAACAAAAATGTTCAAATTTTGCAAATTTTAGATCTCGTGACACACCAGCAAGATGGATGGCTGGAATAAGGGGTATAGACAGCAGCACAAGGGCAGATGGAGTAAGTGGGGTCTCAGCATGGCTGGGGGTCATTGTTATCAAAGCTGGTGTTTAATGGGTTTCTGACCCTTTCTCATAGAAGACATTTTGTGAGATCTGAAGGATGCGAGCAGGTATGAATGCAGGAGAGGATTTGCTGCAGAAACAAAGACCCATCAATTCCTGTTCAAGAGCACATCCAAACATGCACCTGGAAAATATGTACTGTAGATAAAAAACACCAGCTCGCACAAATAATTTAATTAGTTATGAAGATTTGGGTCCTTATATTAGGTGACCTTAACTACTATGTACTTACATTTAAATTAATAATTTGATACAATGCACTTATTTGTGTACATACATGTTTTTTCATTACATCTGTCATTAATTTCTGTATTTATTACACCTTTATTAACCCACCCTCAACCTACCTATACCACCAAACCTGTCTCTAACCTTACCACAATATATACATTGTAAATATTTTTAATTGTAAGTAAAAAATCTAATCGGTATCGGTAAAAAAAGTGTTACCGAGATTTGAACTGCATTCTGGGATTGTCTTTACTGTAAACAATTTTGGTGATATCGCCTTTGAAGTTGCACATTTTTAGAGTTTTAGACTTACAGTCAACTTGGTAGGTTTTTGAGCCGCAGTTTTTAAATTTAAATAAGGTGATCTGCGTCTCAAATGTTTGAAGACAAATACCTTTGGAAAACGCATTTGAATCCGAATGTACAATGCAGCTTTCTCCGAGCAATTTTGAACGGGAAAAGACCCAGCAGAGATACAGCTGCCAAGTGCCGAGGCAAATATTTATTTTACCAAATTACACGAAGTCGCCTCTTTTTCTAGAATGTGCCCCACAATAGCATCTTAACATACACAAAGTGCCCATGATGCTCCGGAGGAGCAGAGCTCTTCGCAGGCACGCGGTTGGGAGCTCCGACTGAGATATCCATCTGGGGTTTGTCATGTTAGACATCTGCCCACGTCTTTTTCTCTTCTGTAATTATAGGAATATTTATTTTCCTTCAATGCATTCTGGGAAGACGGCACATCATGTGGCTTGGGTTTTGCGGACGTTGTGAAGGACCAGGAAATGGCCTGTCCAAGAAGTGAAGATTTGTGTGTCTAAGTTTTTGGAATTGACAAACAAAAGAGAGAAATAAAGGAGGAGAGGTTTACTCTGATTTGATTTTGCAACGCAAATTTGCGATTTGTTGCATGTGCATGTCTTCGCCTGAGGAAATGAGGAGAACATCATTTTATTTGTGCGTTGAAATGCGAAGTCTCTGTATCTCATCACATTCGTTTGTTTTTAAGTTGATCGCTCCGTGTTTGCGTCTAAACACTTCATCTCTTTGGGGTAAAGATAAATAGCAAAATCTATACATTCACTTATTCACCTGCTCTCAGATCAATGTCAGTCAATGGCTGAGATCAGGCTTTTTTCCATATTGATTATGCATACATATTCCTTTAGAGTGGTGGAGCGTTTAATGTAGAGTTATTATGTGAAGAGTAATGATATATATTCTTGGTCAGGCCCAGGCTGAGATAAATCATAACATAAATAGAACAGCTTAATTTCCTTTGGTTGGTTTGGTTAACCTTGAAATGCTTTTTTGCACTGATGGTTGCTGCCCACCACACGACATGAGAGAGACATCGCTTCCTCAGTATAGACCAATACATGTCTGGTGTACCCTTCAAGACATCATGAACCAAGATCTCTGATTAATTTAACTTGCATGCCATCTATTTCTAGTTTGGCCAATTGGATGGTTTATATGAGAATGACTTTGTGAATTCCCTAATGACTTCCGTTGGCCAGCTCTTGGAAGATGACCTATAAAGAAGCAAAATGGTAATGCTACTTTTAGTTTTGCAGTCATTTGGTGGCTAAAGGAAAGTTCTTGGCAACCAAATTGCAGATGATAAATGATGCTATGCAATTGTTCTGCAGGTGTACGATTATCAACAGAGAGGATCATTTACTGTGGTTTACACACCTGTCTCAGCCTACGTTTGCGAAACAGCTTTCATTATGAAGGAACTTTGACTCATAGATGCATGAGAAGTGAATATTTGCCATTACCTGTGTACTGGACGCTGAACACTGTCATGTTCGTGGGTCATCATTTACCTGCATACCTGCAGATATTAACATTGTGGTTTAATGGAAGTAGCAAACACTCTTTCCTCCCATTTTGGGACATACATCTCAGCTAAATGAGTTGGAACATGGAGGAAAAGATATTGTAATTTGAAATTCATTTAAAATTTCAAAGTAAGATCTATAACATGCATTTACAAAACAGATCAGATCAAAGTGGATTTCCATATTTTTTAGTATATATATATACTGTGCAAGTTTGTGTGTGTAATTATATATTATACAATTGTGTACATTTAATGTACTAAATCAATGCCTTATCAGTTGATATGCAAAATACAAGCCATGCACCACAAGCATAATTGAATACAGTATGGTTTGCATCACTCTGTTCTTCTGTTTGATAATGTTCAGTGCTTTGCTACAATCTGTATTGTTAAGGGCGCTACAGTATATAAATAAAAGTGACTTGACTTGACTTGACTAATGCTGTGCAAGAACTGAAAAATACACCGTACCAACTATAGGTATTTCGGAACACAGAAGATAATTTCTGAAAACTGTTTCTTGGATATGAACACTTGGAACTTGACTAGATCAATAAAAATAGATTGGCTGCATGCTGCATTTGCCACACCATGATATGGGACATGACCACATTATAAGTTTACGTGCACTACAACTTGAACCTTAACTTGAGTCTTGAAGGTAAGGACCTGAGAATAGCGTGTTTATTAGTATGTCATTATTAAGAATAAATAATGAGAATAAAGCATGGTCAGCTTTAATTGCATGTTGTCTTTTAGGTGCTAATTCGGGTCTTGTGCAGGCCCCTCTAATGTTCCCTGTTCTTTGTGTTGTCGTTCTTCCCTTTCTCCATCCTATCCTTCACTCTCCTTCCTTCATCTCCAGCTACGATAGTGTCTCCTGGCGTGCTCCGGCATACGAACATCCCAAACGGCGAATGAACTTGGCACACAAAACTTTTTTCTTCTCTCCTCTCATCCTCTCTCTCTCTCTCATTTGCTTGCTCTCTGTCTCATTTCCCATCCTCGCCTCCATTTCTATTCTCCTCACAAATGCAGACGATTCACAGAAAACAAGAGATAATGGCCAATGTCCAATCGGCCAGAGCTAATCAGTGTGCATCGTGGGAAAAGCCCAGGATGAGGGGCGAAAAACAGCCCGTTGTCTGGAGGAGATTAAAGTCCCGAAAAGACGGCATTGTCTGACGAGGGGATAAATCTTCCTGCTGTCACTCAAACCTGAATTAAATTCTCCTTCGCCTCTAAAAGAGGCTTATCTCCGCTCAATAGCTTGTTGCGCTACAAGCCCGAAGGAATGTATTCGGTGAACTTGTGTTGCTGACACCTTATGAAGAAAAAAATAAATAAGGAGCAATGGGCAAAGAGCAAATCAGGGTGTTGTGGAGCTCGGAGACTTGAAAGAGGATGTGCTTTTGGGCAGAGTGGGATCACGATGGCCTCGGGAGGGTTGCTTGATTGACTGTCCCTGGACCTTTGAAAGCGAGCAACAGTCGTTCCTTCCTCTGATCGCCCCAATGCCAAGCGGCATTTGGACGCGCGTCACACGCCGGAAAAGAGATCCGTCTATGGCACCATTGGCTTGCGAAGCGGTGGCAGTGTATGAAAAGCCCATGGCCGCATCACTTTATCTGTCCTCCAGCGAACGCCCTCGCCAAATTCGACTCCTTCTCACCGGCCCTTTATCTGCTCTCCAGCAGGCTGCCCTGCCAAAAAAACTATCCCTCACACCAGGGCCCTGGAAGGATCTTCATGTTCTGCATGCATTTAAAACAGACCATGTAAAAGCGACGAAAGAAAGAAAGCGCAAGAGAAAGAGACACAGAAAAAGGAACTTCTGTGGATGCTGCCCCTCTCTGAATAGAGAAAGTGGGTGTCCCATTTTTCAGCAAGTCCTTTCTGTGTCCCGAAGGAGGAGAGTAAGGATAGATATTGATGATTCATACAGGAACAAAACAAGAAAGCAGACGGAGCAGAGAGAGAGTCTATTCTTTACCACCCGCTGCCTGCTCCCTAAACAGGATTTTCCGCTTGCCGTTTTTGCAACTCCCTGTTGTTGTTTATGCCCTCTTTTTAATTCCTTTCTTTCACAGTCCCAGGGCCGTGCTCTCGCCATCTCTGGCCCGTCTGGACTTGGCTCCTTAACAAGCAAGGCTTACACCTGCTTACAGGATTAAATTAATTAGCACGAAACAGAGATGGTGGGGGGATAGAGGGAAGAATTATCACAATGAGGCAACTAGGCCATTGTTGTCCAGTCATGGCATCCTCTAGAGCGGATGCTGGCTCCGTTGTTTTGTGCTGAGCGGAAGTTACACCGTGGGGATACAAAAGGAGCGGGCTGATTTGTTTGGGTGTTGAGGCCTGAGGGTAGAGGGATCTGTCAAGGTGATGTTTGACTGGCCTTATTCAGCGATGACCGGGGCTCCGCATAGAGCTTGTGCTCGAAAGCCATGGAAACGCATTCACTATTCATTGGCTCTCTCTTGAAAATAGCAGTTCTCCGGAACATCTTGGGTTTGGCAGATGGAACCGCATAAGGTTCTTGAGGTGCTGGATGGTTCTTTGGAGACAGAAAGTTCACTATGCACTCTGGGATATTGCATAAAAAATGCTAAATCGAAATGCCAAGATGTACACAAATTCAAATAAACGCATGCACGTTGGCGTTGATAACTTTTATGGCAACACGCAGTCATACAGCATTGTTGCACTACAGACGTTCAAATCCTGACTCGAGGAGCTTTCTTGATCCTGTCCCCTCCTCTCACTCCTCTCATTTCCACTTAAATAAGCCAGACACATTTTGCATGGACATAAATTACAAGTGAAACACACTTAGCGAATAAAGTCCTCAATGTGCATCAAAAAAAAATTTCGTGACTTTGCACGATGGGACTGCATAACTGAAGTAACCAGTGGACCGATCTTTTTGCACAGCATTTGAAATGTTGTTTCGGTCATTCTAAAATGGCTAAGCCAAGGTCTGTCAGCAAGTGGTTAATTACTGTACCTCCCAATACTGTCTTGTTCTCAAATTGTGTTCTCAAAGAGCAGGCATTTTTATCAGGTTAACATGAGCGTGTCTATTGCATTTTTTCTCTGAGGCACAAATAGTGAATTATTTGCAAAAAAAAAAAAAGACCCACAGTGGCTCTTTAAGGCCTAAATGATTCTCCCATGGCATCATATAAACTTGCTTAACAACCTATCTTGTGTATTTTTCAAAAAACGGCACGATTTTGTGGTGTTCAACAGCATACAGTAACCATGCTCTGTCAAAATCCCAAAACCTCTCAATGCACTGGCTACAAAAAAACATCTCCATGTGTGGGAGTATGTTTAGTTTGTTGCTCCAAATGACATCTGATAGCAACACAATGACCTCTGTCTTTTTTGATGTGGGTGGTTTAATCCAGATATTTGAGGTTACTCCTTATTTGGTGAGCTGACTTTTATTTAACAGGATTATTTCTAAGTCAGGACAGGTAACCCCAGCTTCGTCAGAGGAAATTCCTCCTCCATGAGGTATTGAAGCCCCTTTGGCAAGTGTCTGCCCTCATCTGTCTCTCTTTCCCAAGGATGTCAGAGGAGCAGTGGAGGAATACAGGACAGAATACCCAAATCCATCTCACTAAATGTTTGCAGATGTGTGAACTGTGTCCTTGCCATGTTTTTAGGCGCTACCTCAACACTCTTTCGACTTTCCACTGACCACAACGACAAGGAGGAAAAAAAAGCAAAAACAAAACAAGAACTTTGGGATGAATTTCTCAACCCAGCATAGCATGCTATTTATGTTCTGGTCATAAATTTGTTTTTGAGATGATATTTGCTAAAACCCTAAGAATATAAATCTTTCATTTTATCATTTTATCTTTCTTTTCATGTTTTGTTCTTGTCCTTTTATGGTGGAGGTGTCTTTAATATAGTTAGGGTCATGCCCTCAGTTTTTCACGACTTTTAGGGTCATTTGATTCTTAAAACAGCAGATCCTTCCTGAAAAGACATTTACCTTTATGTTGTTCGTGGAAGAAAGAGTGTTTCTCAAACGAATTGTTTAAAAGCATCCTGAAAAAGATCCACTTGACCTGCCACCCTGCTATATTATTACTGAATAGATAAAGACGCTCGTTCCTTCAAAAGTAAGATCTGTTTTGGTCTTGACTAGTTCCAGATCAGCATTCAGGAGGTAATTTGAGACTTATCTAAATGCTGTAGCCTGACACCAGACAAGTTCACAATTCAATTGAGCTTTGAACCAAATGGCACCCAAACTGATTCTTAACACTGCTTCTAAATATTGACATTATTTTATAACCGAGTGCAGAGTAGTCTATACAATTCGACTTCATCAAAGAGCTTTGCTGATAATTAGGCTGATGCAAAATGTGGCCAGAAAAATGCAATGAATTTAAGTAGGGTGCTACGCATTATCAGACAAATAAACATGGAAGGGACAGGGATTTGTAGAAATTTCTGAATGGAACAGAGTCCGGATTTCAGATCATTCTCCATGTGGTTTTACTTATAACCTGATACCACTATTTTTTTCTGTAAAATATGAAATACATGTGGTATTTTGGACAGAGTAGGTGATATGTGAGCACCTCAGAATTCAATTGTGGAACCACAGATGATCATTTTGTGAAGTAGAACCTGGAAAAAAAATAACACACCTAGACCCTCCAAGTCTTAGTCTTAAGTTGCTAGCATACATATTTGTAGCAATAGCTATATGGTTCCATATTATTATTATTATATATTTTTTTTGGCAAAAATCTTTAAGACATTAGGTAACGATCATGTTCCATTGAGATATTTTGTTCATTTTTTACTTAAAATATATTCAAAATAAATTTTTGATCAGTATTATGCAAATTTAAAGGCCATTTTCTGCTATTTAGATTTTTTTTGCACCCAGATTTTATAATATCAGCCAAATATTGCCTGAAAATATTTATTTATATTTTTAATTGACCCTTATGACTTGTTTAGTGGTCCAGGGTTACATTTTTGTCTGCAGTTCATCCTCTGACAGGTTGGATACACATATAGTGGGCTCTGGCAAGTGGCAGGAGCACTCGGGTCCAATCCCTTTCTTATGACAGTGATTAGAGCCAAGTAGACAATGAGGGGTCTGAGCCCAAGATTCCAGCGCTAACCTATTCCTTGCTTCTCAGAGAAGTCTCAGTAAGGCTTAGCACATTCTTTAACGAGCCTTGAACATGCATGCTAAGCACCAAATTAGATGTATTTTTTGTGAAATATTGACTTACGTTCATGTTGTTTGGTAAATTATGCAGTCATGTGTATGTGTGTGTGTGTGTGTGTGTGAACGCTGGCAGCTGCGAGTAACTTTGGCCTTCAACAACATTACAACTGTCAACTGTCCTGATGATACAAGGGAGATCAGTTTACGCGCTCACTAGCTCTCACTCTCATTACACACGCCATATGATATAAAGCAACGACGACTTCTGATGTTTTATATGGTAATGTTCAACATGTTCTACGCCTCACCGACCGGATCAACCCGGCGTGTGATATCCCTCCTCGCAACGGAGGAAGTGTTAACTCAACTGGAATGGTTTTGTCTTGTTAGGACGAGAAGAAAAAGAGTGAAAAGTGGGAGAATTGGGATAACAGGACTAGTCACAGCAACCCTGATCCCGTCAGGTATTCACACTATTGTCAGCACGTATAACGGCTGTCCGTCCGTCATCCCCACGGTCAGACGCCTAATCTGCTCTTTCAGTGCGCTCTGAAAAGCCCCCAGCGCCACGGCCCCGGCGACACGCCGATTCTTCATTCACCCTCCCCTGCCGAATGCAATCACCGGACAGCCCCGCAATAATGCGCTCCCTTTGAAAAACAAAATAAAGGTGGTCGCCTCATCGCGGTTAGTCCCGGCGAGATAAATCATGCACTCCAAATTAACTTCCATTCAAAGTGCTGGAAAAGAATAGGCATCCGTGGACGGACGGGCTGCTTTAAGAACACGATGATTCGACTTGATAAATGTCAAGGCGGATAATTTGAGGGGTCTGATTAAGATCTTATCGGCCCGGGAAGTTAATAGAAAAGAGTTAATCAAAAAAGCTGCGCAGGGTTCTGCCGAGTATCTGCGGGAGAGATCCTGCTTAAATTGGCTTCACTCGGGTCCTCTCAATTCTTGCCCTCACAAAGAAGTTGACATGTCCAAAGGCTAGTTATCCCACCAGGTTCGCTAATGCTCAAAAACAAAACCGCTTTTAAAGATTGCCTGGAAGACACGATTACAAACCAAGCAGGAGATCTCCTCACCTTGTACTGCTTAATTCAAGAGAGAGAGAGAGAAATAAAACGTTTTGAAAGCCAGTACAACATTCATTTTTCAAAGAGTGAACATGGCATATTTGAAATGCATTTTAAAATGGATGCGATTTTGGTTAAATCATTTAATTACATTGTAAAAAAAATGTGTACCTTTATTCAAATGGTTCTTTATGGAACCAAAATGGTTCTTTTATGGCATCTCTGTGAATAACCTTTTAAGCACCTTTATTTTTAAGAGTGTAGTACAACAGTGTATTTCTAAAGCCACATTTATGTTGAGGTAAATATGTCTACTAGACCAACAAAGGTCTGTTGAGCCTGTTATGTCTATATATTTATGCATTAATCGAATTGATACACCAACCGTGAGGGTGATTTTCACATCTATCTGTTGGTTAATACTAAACAAACCTGCTTTTGTCAATCTTTGATCAGATGTGTGGGGGAAAAGTCACGTCTTTCTTTGGCTGGGAAAAGCTGACAGATAAGCAAAAGGTGCATCTCATTTTATCGACCCAAGGACGCACAATATCCACTCAACGCAAAATTAGTTGCCCAAAAAACCTCTCACATTGAGCTGACCTTTGCCTTTAAAAAACAAAGAGCTTAGATCGCTCTTGGGCAACAGTAATCGGTACAGACTTAGCAGTGGCTTTATTTTTTCTTTTTCATTTTCACAAATGCATATTTAGAGCGTCTCTACTGACATGCTGACACCTGTCAGAATAACTTACCTTCTCGAGCTCAGGGTGGGGAGATGTGTGGAGATCATGGAGATGATCTTTTGTCATGTTTGCTCCCAGTTAGGTGGTGGTAAGCACAGGTAGAGCAAATAACAGCTAAACAAACAGAAGAAGACAGTGGTGTGTGATAAATGATGAGCCCTGTGTGAACAAAAATAACTCAAGCAAGATCAAAAGATGTTGTCGTCTTCTTGCAGAAGAAGAGTTGAAGGTTCATACCAGTGTTGCAGAAACTATAAATTATGAGTTGTTTGTACTATGGCAAGCTTTTGGCACGAAAACAAGCCGTTTTTAACATAAAGTGATACAGTCATGTTGAGTAAATGAAAATGCGTTTGAACTTATATAAAAGTCGAAATTACAGTCATTGACATTAGAATTTAATTGCCTTTAAAAAAAAATAGAGCTAAAATGCTGCTCTGACCCTGATCTGTTGTTGCTCTTTTCATAGAAAAGAAACCTCATGACTAATCCACATTTATACAGCTTTTACACATGATCCATAAAGATCCATACGAGAACTCAAACGGTGTCAGCAAAAGAGTTTCCAGCCAAATGTTCTCACATCTACAGCAGTAAAAATTCAAGTGAGTCTTATTTCATCTTTGTGATCTCCACTTAAAGACATTTACTTTGTGCTGAAAATAGGCAGCTTTGTTTACTTTTATTGCATTGATCATGTAGATAGAGTTTAATTTACATGATTATTTCAGATTTTTGTAGTTTATCAGCTGAGATTGCTTATATAGGCAAGCTTGAACTTTGGGTTAGAGTTGCACTATAGAAACTGCATATCAACACACAAAAAAAACACTGAAGAGAATTGGAAACCAACTTTGCAATACCATTTGACCACTAATCATGATCCTTATGCATAACCTACTTTTTTTGTGTGTGTGTAATTATACTCACACAAAAATATATATTCACACAAAATTAAATTATTATTTAAGAGGACCTCACATTCCTACAGAGAATAGGTGATTTGGAGAATGGATGGACTGAATTATGAGGAATATAAAGATGTATAGGTTATAAGGATAGGTTTTTTTTTTTGTCCCACTTGGCCAAGTGAGTGTTTTCACTTAACAATCCCCTTTGTGCGTGTGTGTGTTGTGAGTACACCGATAGAGCTTGGATACAGAGTGTTTGACAGAAGTGAATTAATTGGGCCCCCTCAGATCATTTGTCTTTATTGTGAAGGCTAATTGGAACAGAAGCAGGTGTTAATGGCAGCAGCACAGTGACTGAAGACTAAATCTCCAATGCAGGCCTGTAATGGAACTCTGTGAGTGAACTTAACCATGTTTTAATTAGATTTCATTCTCAAACTAAACCTCACGTTTCTCCTGCTTGCCCTCTAAAGTGAGCTGAATGGACTCAAAAACTGTGTGTGTGTGTGTGTTTGGTGGTGCAAGTGAATTCACAAAACAGTTATGTATTAAAGGCTTTTAACACATTTTGTACTGTGCAGTTTATAGCACACCTTATTTCAAAACAATGTTACAGAAAATCACGGCTTTATATATCGCTTGTTGCTAATGTGTAGTGTGCATTTTCAAACTACATAAAAATCAGTCAGTTGAGATTTGCTACTAGTATATACTGCTTAACTGGGCACACTTATAGTCAGTCATATAATAGTTTTTTACACACTCACATACAGATATTGTACACAAAAAAAGAATGAATGCAAAACTTAAAAGTCAACATGACATTAAAATTGACCCCTTTTACTCTCATACTTATTTAGCTTAATTTACTGGATTGTGAACAGCTTATGCATTGTTTTTAAGAAAGGGATTTATATAACTTATACAGTACAAGTAACAATTTCAGCTTGTGTGAAGACTTTTGTTTTAAATTATTCTTTGTTTATATCACATTTGACGTTTGGATTGTGTTTACACTGCTCTGATAAGGCATCTCATTGTTCGGCATGAGGCTGAACAGGCGATATCTGGCCTGGTTAGCGTTCGGAAGCTTGGTTCCTCGCAATGTGATGTCAGCAAGTTTTAATGGCCAACACGTTTTACCAATTATACCACGTAGGGATGAGAGTGGAAAGTCAGTGTTGTTTTGATGTGGTGTTTACTTGTAGGAGGGCTGTGTTAGCATAGCCATGATGGTGTGTGGTCTGTGTACTGCTCGGCTCAGTGCAGAATCTCACCTGAGGCATTCAGGTGTGTGTGTGTGTGTGTGTGTGTGAGAGAGAGAGATAGAGTGTGTGATACACTGTAAACCAAAAGCAAGAAGACTGGTTGCATTGTACAATGTGCCTTTGTTTCTTGTGTGTCCTGTGAGGCTTAACGGACTGCATATTTTAGCTCTAATTTTGCTTGATGTTTGTATAAAAAAAGTCAGCTGACCTGGCATAGTCATATGACGAGAGCTTTTGTATTTGAAGCTCTTTTTTTTTTTAGGTTTTCTGTATGATTTAGTAGCTGTCTCTAACATTCTCTAGTTGCAGATTACTATTGAATTTAACATATACAAACATGCGTTTTCTGTAAAGCTGCCTTGGAAACAACGTGTATTGTGAAAGGTTCGATAGTAAACAAACATCTGTTGAATTGAATAAATTAATAACTAATTTTACTAAAATACTATTCATGGAATAACAGTGGAAAAACATGTCAGTCGTTTGACAATGACAACTTTTAACTTTACAATTGTCACTGCAAATGATACCAGATTACACAGATTACTTTTGTATCAGCTGTAACACATTTGCAAATAAAATATATAGGAATACAAAATGAACAAGACACCAAAATCCAAAAACCTAGCTGAAAAACATGGTGACACTATTTTAAGGTCCAGTTATTGCTATTAACAAACTATTAACTAAATCTTTTAACTTAATAAACTAGTTAGTTAGGTAGGTGTTAAGTTTAGGTATTGGATAGCAATATGGGCACACAGTATATGTGTTTTGTAAATGCTAATAAACAGCCTTAGCTACACAGGAATCTAGCTAGCTGGTTATGTGTTTGGAGCTTTAGGTAGCTGGTTAGACCATCCAGTTTACCCTCAAAACCAGCTGAACATCAGCCTGACACAGCTGAAAGAATCCAGGAGCCCCAAAATCGGGCTTCTGTCTTGATATTATATGTTTTCTAACATATTTCAGCCTTCAACAGTGCAAATTTGAGCAGAAAACGATCGGCGCTATTGCAGTCACAGTTTCTGAGGCGTGTGTTTGAGGGAGTTGAATGCTGAGAGATGTGATGTTGTGAGATTATGCTCCTCATTGTTCCTTGGTAAATCAATGCTTTAGCCTGGAGCAACGTCCAAACAAATTACTTTCCACACACTGTCATCACATCCTCAGCCGCCCGACTGTCATCCACCGGGACGGAGGAGTGTGTGAACACCGTGCCCCCACGGACCTCTTGACACAGGGTCCAAACACCACACACACACGGGCCGCTCTCAGAAGCATTACCGAGGGTCTCCGCTAATAGTTGCCATGTGCAGTGTTACCAGCATTTAAGGGGCCGCCCGTCTCTGGCTCTCCGCTATCATACACTTCCAAAAACATTACCACATAATACCTTAATGCCTTTTGTGTCTGTGTCGGGGGTTTGAGGAGAAGCTAAAACGGGAGGTAGAGAAGGATCCATGTTTGTTCAGGCTGCACAGGAAAACAACCTTATTGTTTTCATCCACCCTCCTTCACCCAGCAGCCCTTTCTTTCTCCTTGTTCTTGCAGCGGCAAGGCCTGTTGGCCGGAGCGAAACTGCAAATTAGACTTTAACACGAAAAGGATCCAGAGATTTCGTATTTTCTTTGGAGAAAAGTTTAGCGCTGATATCCTCTGTCCAGTTGGCTGGCCTCCTCCAGCTCTGATAAATGAGAGATTCATGCTCTTTTTAAAGGCCTTATTGCATTCTAATGAAATGCTGAGCATCACAAGTGCATCGTGACCTCATTACCTAGCGACCTAGCAGCATTCGTGCTATAAAATAGATCGTTTGGCAAAACTCTGACTACATGAGCCACATTCAAAACTGTCGTAAAATGGAAATAAACACATAATTGTTACTGTTTATTCCTGATTCACATAAATTTATCTAAAATATAAAATATTATAACACTTAAGAATAGGTAACACTTTTTCACAATTAATTACAGCTTTTCCTTCAAAAACAACAACAACATTATTTCCTGCTTATTAATAGATAATAAGGTAGTTGTTAAGTTTAGATATTGGGATGTAGAATAAGGTCATGTAAAATAAACCATTAATATGTGCTCAATTACTAGTACTAAACAGCTATTATTCTAGCAATATGCATGTTAATGAGCAACTGGTTATGACACACTAAATTGTTACTTTTTTTTTTACTTATGAAGTTAGTAGATATGTGCGATATGTGGTTGCTTTTTTTATACAGTGTGATACAATAATAATTTAAATGCGTAAGATCAATTAATTTTATACTGAAGTTTTCAAAATGGAAAATGATTTATCTTACATGTTTTATGTTCTTCAGGCATGGAATCAAAATAAAAGCTGATTAAAAGAGTTGTCTTCACATCTTTCTAAAGCATTACAATTATTGGGTTATTGCAAGTCATTGAGATTATGCATATAGCAGTTTGTACATTTGCATTATTTTGATAATTTCAATATATTGTTCAGCAATAGAACGCACTGTTTTGTTTATCGCCATGCTTTATTTTGAGGACCAATTCTCAATATTAAAACTATGCCTCAATAAACTCATAATTTGCTGCTTATTACTAGTTTGTAATGTAGTTGTTAACGTAAGGTATGAGTGATTTAAAATATGGTAATGTAAAATAAAGCATTAATATGTGCTTTATAAGTACAAGTCTATGTACTATATGCATGTTGGTTAATCATGAGAATTGATTTTTAAAATTATGTGTTTTAATTTAATAATCATTAAAATATATTTAGTTACTAGTTGTCACGATTATTTTACTATGAGTAAGACATAATGTAATAGTAAGGTTAAGTCTAGGGATTGGGTAGGATTAGTGATGTAGAATAAGGTCATGTAGAATAATGCATTAATATGTGCTTAATTACTACTAATAAATGCCTTATATTATAGTAATATGCATGCTAAAAAGCAACTAAGCAACTAGTTAAGAGACCCTAAAATAAAGTGTTACCCAAATGATTTAGATACTATAAGCGTAAAATGTAGACATTATACACATTGGCATGAAATCAAAGAGACATTATATACATGTATATATAAAACAAACCTTGTATTTGCTTTAACCAAAATCCAAACTGAATGAGAGGTCAAATTTATTCAGTGTTGGCATCTACACAGTATAGCTACACCCCACAAAATTTAAACTCAACATAACCAGACACTTTCCTTCAGTTCTGCAATTGACCAGAATACAAACTCTGATGCCAGAGATCTTTGCTCACTCGACTGTTAGCTGACGACTTAATCAAATCAGAAACAGAAGTCAGATGTTCTAGAAAATAACATGTTCCTAGAGCATTTTATAAATGCAAACAGCAGTGATCTTACGTAAAAAAAAAGAAAAAGAAAAAAGTACAATACAGGTATTTACTCAGGCCAAGACACACCATGAGGGAGTTTTAAAAGGAAGTTCACTGCCAACAGTGCACCTTCAGATACTGCCGTCAGATGGAATCAATGGAAAGGAAACAGTCTCTTATGAAAAGCGGCCGAGATCTTCCTCTAAGCTCTGTGAGGAAGCCTTGTTCTGTTTTGAGCCTCTGCGCTGTTAAAACACTAATCTCTGTCTTACAAACAGTTGAACGGTGGAAAGTTTGAGAGATGAAAGTGATACGAGACTGACAGGAGTCTCATTCTTTACAAGAATATTAAAATCAGCCCTCGCCACATTGCTTTTGAAGCACATGGTCTGAACTCTTGTCTGTTTTCCTTTCTGTTTTATACTTCCCATTATTAATCCAAATTTGTGCATACTCTAAAAAAGTGTGTTTACTCAGCTATGAAGCTATGCAGTTGCTAGGTGTTTGCTTTCTGGCTTGATTCAAAACATTGCACCCCTAAGTCTCTATAATATACATGGGTCTGTCCTTTTCTTTTAATCAATAGCACACTTTGAAGTAGACTGCTGCAGCCAAACCACATTATTGTGTTTTATTCACAGGAAGAACGAGAAGTGATGGACTAGCTATCGAGGTCCGTTAGATTTAGTCTTCATTGTGTTTGCTTTAAGTGGGAGTAAGAAAAGACAAACTTTCCCTGAGCCACTGACAAAGGATATTTATATTGGTTAGAAGGCCCCTTGAATGTGCCACAGTGAGGGCGGTAATTGTGTAGGCCTGTTAGAGTTGATTACTAATTTGGAAACCGACAATAGAGTGCCGATTACCCGGCACTTAAACACAATTAGTGAGAGCCGATAGGAGTCAATACCAATACCGAAGGCCTGGAGAGATAGTCGATAACTGACCCTTGCTTTGAAACATGCCGTGTAGGTTGGTATACGCTTATCGTTGGCTTTTAAATGTATCACAGTTTGCATTAATACTAATCATACATTCCTAAAATATGTACAGTATATGCAGTGGGGGGAAAAGGGTGTAGAAATAATTTTGTTTTAGAAATTGCTTGTACATTTTACAATTACATTTACAAAGCTTACTCCAAAACATGCTCCAAAGACTTTTGTTTTATTAGCAACACAATTACAGAACATAACGAATCCGTACATATTCGCATGAGGTGGGAAATTTTACGTTACATTATGTTATGTTAACTATGCTATGTTATACAATATTATGCTATGTTTCAACCTGATCTCTTTGCAATTCATACATATTTTACGAGGCGACTAATTCGTACAAATTCGTACGACCTCACTATGATTTTACATGATTTGTCTAAACCACAGTGACAGTTAGGTTTAGGGGTAGGGTTAGGTGCAGGTAATTTGTACAAATTCATACAAATTGGCAACTCGTAAAATACGTACGATTTAGCCAAAATCGTATAAATTCGTACCAGTGAGGTCATAAGAATTTGTACGAATTAGTCACCTCGTAAAATATGTACGAATTGCCATGAGATCAGGTTGAACATAAAATAGCATAACATAGCATAGTTAACGTAACGTAACTTAACGTAACATAACATAACAATAAATAACTTTAAGCTATGCTCAGCTCAGCTGATTTCTGTTAGTGTTAGCACCCTTTTGCTTCTAATGGTTCTTAAGGGTAAGTAAGAACATCGAAACAAATCAATGCAATAAAACACATGCAAGCACACAATCAATTCTTCTCCTAAAACACACTTAATGTAAACAGAAAAATTGTGTGAGATGAAACATGTCCATTTCTGTTCTAAATGTTTGGATGTTAACACTACTGTTTGTGTTTTGAGTCTGAGGATAATGTGTGGATGTATGTGAATTGGCTTTTAACAGGCCTTAATTACATCTGAATGGAGAGTGGAGAGCTTGATAGTGCTTTGAGGCCTTCAAAAGGCTTGTCTGCTGTCTGATTGGACATTGATCTCTGTGCGGCGTCTGTAATTTAGCACACAGACACTAAGTGCCAATCTCAAATTGTTTGTTGGTCTCTTGACGAGTGGGAGCCGGCAATTAACCCCTCGTCATTAGGCTCGTTTATCAGCATTGGTAATTAAGATGCTAAACGGTGTTCGCAAGACGATAGCATCTTCGTTTTCTGCGTTGAGAGGGCTGGTGGTGGCGGGATTGTTTTTTTGTTTTTTTTCTTGGCAGGATTGTGATACATTAGCATGGCACAAGCGAGTTTAAAATTGCCAGAATACTTTTTATGTAGCATCACAGAAGTGACAGAATGTTTTTTTTTCCTCGTCCAAACCATGAGGCAGAAGAAAGAGAATGTCTGGGAACGCGTGCCAAATTCCCAAGTCAAGAAATTTGGCTGCTATTAATAGAATAGTGAGTGATTATTTTCGAAGCAGAGAGGAATGATATCATTGCTTCGTTTGGATCATTACTTAAGGAGCTTGTGTTGTCCTATCACGTTTCCTGAATTACTCCAAACATTATTATCACCTCTTAATTAGATCATAGTTATTTATTGTTTTGACTTAACCTTTATGCAGTCACTCGAATTAACAACAACATCCAGGGATTGTGTTAAATGTAAACCACTGCAGGAATTATTCTACAAAATTGCAGATTATGTTTAAATTTGATGACCAAATGTTTAATCTCGTTTATTACAATGTAATAACTGTAGTACAACGCAATAATAAACTTTAGGGAAGCGTTCTCCATTTCGACTCTTTTTGAGTAAGCAAATATAGTCCAAAAGGGACAATTTGTATCACATTTGTATCAATCACAGGTGTGCTAACACTATAGCCTCTGACATTGTCCAAATACTGCATCTATCCCACCGTTGGTCTACATTCACCTTCTCTCCTCCACCTCTGATGGAAATCAGCCTCTCCGCCCCAGCATGAGGCTCAGATGGATGCAGAGGGTCCGGATCAATACCAAAGGTCATTCTGCTAAAAGGCCTTTGGCTCCACAAGTCTGAAATGTCAGTAGTGAAATATGTGTCAGTGCCCTGAACCGGACAGCTCTACTGCATTCTTTTGTGCCACATTAAGGTTGACAGAGCAGTAAACAGGCAGCTATCTAAAACACACCGGCTTGTTTTTCCATTATGGAATGAAATGACGGGATGATTTTTAATGGAATTGGACAAGTGGTAGCAGATAAGGACAGAGAAATCCTGATTCTTTGAATGCCCCTGTGCAAAGCCAAGGCTCAGAGCCTTGTGTGAGTGTGTGTAGCTGATTTGTTAAGTGCAGACCTCGTGTATATGTGTGTGTGTGTGTGTTTCCGAGGTAAAGCTTGCCAGAAGATGGACGCCTGTTGCGTGTGGCTTTTGATGGAGAGAGGCAGCTGGGTGTGTGAAGAAGTGTGGGGAGCGGAGGCGGTCCGGGCCGCTGCTGTCCTCTATTCACTGGCTCTCGTTAAAGGTCCTCACCCGCTGCTTCCAATCAGACGCTCTTTGTAGCTCTCGCTCTGTGCCAACGCACCCGGCTTACAACTCACCAACTCTGGCACATCTGTGTCCGCGGGGAGGGAGAGAGAGATGGGGATGAGGGTGGTGGAATAGCCAGGATGGATGGATAGAAGGATGGATGAGGAGTTTGTAAGAAGCAAGAAGGAAAGAACAGGCACAAATGAGATCTCTCTAATGCCGATTGTGTTTCCAAAAAGGAAAGCACATGGAAACTTTCCAAGATACTTTTTTTTTTATTGGGAAATGAGACTCATATGTAATCTCATATGTGTCTGTTCTAGGCTTGGTTTCACAAACAGAGCTTAAGCCAGGACTAGGCCTTAGTTCGTTTAAGATATTTAAGCAACTTTTACACAAATATTTTAGAAGAAAACATTACAAGTGTGCATCTTGACACAGAACAGTGACATAGGTATGTCAGAGAGAGATATTTGCAGTTGAGACACCTCAAACATGGATTTTAGTCTGGGACTAGCTTGAGATCTCAATATAAACATCTCTCATCGAATTGAACAAATTTGGTATGTTTTTGTATGCTCGGCTTATGTTTAAGTTTGGATCTTCGTTTTCGCTTTTTTTTCCCTTTAGTTGCATGTTTCTGTATGAATCACAAATTTACACAGAATCCCCATTTATGAGATTAAGTTAGAATTTAATGTCCAAAGATGCTTTTAACTCAACATGAGATTACTTTGCTAAATTATTTAAAGAACCTTTATTTTTTTAAGAGAATCGAATAGAGAATCTTGGGCCATATTAAATAAAATCAATTGTGGATGTGATCTTATGATTTTAGTATTGTGACATAAATGCAATTTTAAGTGTGGTTACATTAATTTTGTGGGTTTATTTTGTCAAGTGACTTGAACGCAATGCAAAATATGTGTTGGGAAATCTTCCACCCTTGCGCAACATTCACAATCGTGTGGATTCCTATTGAAATTACAGAATTTTGCAAGGAGAAAATGCTTAAAAACTATTTCCAGTACTATAAAGGGAAATGTACCTTAAGCAATAGTTTTATGACCCTTCAAATTTGGTTTTTGACAGTTGAAAACATTGAAAATAAGCTCATGATCATAGCTTGCAGTGAATGGAAAAATAAATTCAACATTTTTCAATTTAAATTAATAAAAAATTAATAACTTGTCTTGGTCTTTCTTTGAGTCTGGGCCTAGGTTTGGTCCTGATCTGGATCTTGCAATGAATCATCAAAACACATCTTCAGTTAGTTCAAAAGTAATATTTCCTTCAGTTGCTTGTTGACATTCATTAGAATAATTTGAATTTTTCAACAGATGCATCATGAGGTCGGTGCCAATGTGTGGCATACAGGAGATTAGCGTGGAATTCTGTAAATCTTCGCTTGTGACTTTTTTATGAACTCTCATGGATTTGAGCGGCTGATGAAGTATCTTTGCCAGCGGAGTACTTTAAGCTCGCCATATATTTTATTAGACAGGCTTGTCAAAACAGACAGCGCATTGGGCAAACAGTGGCAGCTCAAAGCACAGCTCCGCCAAGGCCTCAAGCATCGACATAAAGGTCACAGCCTCACCAGCTTCCCGAGTTTGCATCATTGTTTAGTTTCTCGTAGACCTCGTCTCGTCCAGGTGTTCAAAACCCCATCTTCTTTACAGCTTGACGGATCAGAGAGGCGGAGCATGGCTCAGGTTAACTTCCTGTAATCCAAACTCCAAAGAGAGGGGGGAAAGGAGAATTAGTATGTACTTGCACAGAACGCACAGGCTATTGTCGAAAGTGGTGTCTTGTGTCTTGATCCCATTACAAAGGTAAATAAGAAGAGCAGAAAAACTGTAATTCAAGTGTTCCCATCTCAGTTCATGCCGATGTCATGTGCTTCCCCTCTCCATTCAAGCTTGTATTGTATGTAATTATGTGATTAGAAGGGCTCTTATAATCTTAAAACTTGCGTAGAAGTGCTAGAGATGGTTGGTGCGTAATGGTGATGAAGTTTCACCTGGACATTGTCCATCAGAAACGTACTCAAGACTGGCTTCCTGAAGTGAATGGGAGTGTTTATTGGTTTATGAGCATCTGATTGGCTGATGCCTTTTTTCGTCAAAACGATGTTGACATGTTTACAATATCACTTACATTTCAGCTAAGTAATTGTTTACTGTGCATGTATTATTAATAATAAATGTAGTTATTTGTTCAACATTGGTCTTTTATTGTATTGCTGTTGCCAAGTCAGTTTGGAAGTGCTTTTGACTTCGAATCTGCTTTATGCTAGAATGACACTTCGTGGTAAAATCATTGTAATGTACCTGATTTCTTTAGTTCATCACAGATATGGCGGTCCAAAAAACAGGATTTGGACAAGCAAACAAATTTACAACATGTACAATGTGGAAATATCAAATCAATATCAAAGCAAGCAAATATGCATCCCTGTTTAGAGGTTTGGGGTCTGTGAGGTTACATTAGAAATTTGACATACATACATACGCATGCATGCATGAATGAATAAATAAATAAACAAGCAAGTAAAAATTTAATAATTTCAGGGCCAAATTCTCACTATTCTCTTATTAGTATGGATATTACTAGCATATTGGCTGTTTATTAGTACGTATTAAGCGCATCATAATGGCTTACTTTGTAGAATATGTGCATTCTTTTGTATTGTAAATATCTGAATATGTTAAATTATTTGATTTTGTAACATGTTATACTTCGAAGTTTGAATTTTTGATAAAAAATGCATAAATGCAGCTTTTGACAATTCTAGACTTGTTTTTCTCAAAACTTGACTCAATCATCAGTTTGTTGTTTGAATCAGTTTGGATTAATGCAGGTTGTTGTACTGGAGTGCACTCAAAAAAATGATTTGTAATGTCATATGTCATCAGCCGCTTCAGCCACACTGGATGTTGGTGTTCGGATATAGATGTGATAGATGTGCATTTGCATACCCACAATCCTGTGTGTGTTGTGCACATCAGAGGCCCACCCTGACCTAATTAAATGCTGCTGGATAACAGTCAAGTCATAAGCACAGCTAGCCTGGGCTTTTACAAAAGCTCAACTTTAACTTAAAGAGATTAGACAACTTTTGCAAGATATTAGCTGTTCAAAAATGAGAAAAATGTCCCTAAGCCTCTTGAGCGTGAGGGGTGAGCAAACAGGGGCTCTTTTGTTCCCGCGGAGGGGCCGGGCAGTGCCGGGCAGGGGCCTGGCTCCGAGACGCTGTGTGCGGGACCGGGCTACACCGCTGATCCCTGCCCCTGTAAACCCAATCAGCTCCGGGAATTAGACAGGGATTAGACTCCAGCCTACCAGCACAGCACTTGAAAAAATATAAGGACCGGGGAAGGGGGTGTTCGGCCCACCCAGGAGGTCACAGCGGGAGTGAGAGGAGGCTAGTGATGCAAGAAAAGGGAGATGAATCGGGACCACAAAATAATTTGTGCACATTTATCAGTGTGTGTGTGTTTGTGTATGTGTTTAGTTTGAAACGTGCTGCTTCAGCTTTTCTAGTTTGACCGTTTTGCAGTTATTTCTAATGAGGTTTGATAAGCTTTGGTCAGTTTCTCTCAGGTTCTCACATGCAGGTGTCCTAGCAGAGTAAACACAGGTGCACTTCATCACTTTAACTATCAATTAATCAGAAACAGTGAGAACACAGTTTGTTCAATGTGAATCCTTTTTAATGTTATTGTATAATAAAGGCCACATGATTTGATATTTTGGATTCAGAGCAATGCCATTCAGTTTACCTTATACCTATACATTTTTGCACCTATTATAAAATAAATAATAAATACATAACAACTATTATTATTATTTTAGGATGCATTAAAGTGAAAAAAAAAAATAAATGTACAATATATACATTTATATTAAAATGTATAATAATTATAATAATTAAGCAATAAATCAGCATATTAAAATGATTTCTGAAGGATCATGACACTGAAGAATGCAGTAATGATGCTGAAAATTCAGCTTTTCATCACTGGAAAAAAAAAATTATTTAAAAACATAACAGAAAAAAATACATAGTAATATTTCACAACATTGCTGTTTTCTTTTTACTGTATTTTTCATTGAATAAATTCAAGTGAGCATTAAAATAAATAAATAAATAATGTTGATTATTCCAAACTTTTAATGGTACTCAAGTTCATGTTAACCAGTGTGGCTAACTAATCTATAAAATGGAACTTTTTTGTAGAGCGAGAAATCACAACAAATGGCTTTTCATCAGGTCAGACGACTGGAGAATGTGATATCTCTGTGCGAATGTGATAATCGATGAACTCAGAAAGCCTCATTGTGGCCTGGCGTCAATCTCTTTCTCTCTACGGTGGACGAGCGGAGACAGATAAAGACACACAGATGCTTTGGTGTGTAACGAGGCCTGGCCACTGTCATCACAAACCCCTCGTTGTGCCTGTGCAGTCCTCACACACACACACACACACATTGAGATAGAGGGTGGCTAGACACAGCAGCCATGTGAGGGGTGTCATATGGAAGAGCTTTAGTCCCTGTATCATCCTATCAAAGGAATGCTGCCTACGCCTGAATCTCCCACAAAGCCACCTCATGTGTGCCAGTCCAGAAAGGTGCAGAGCCACTCTGCCAGCCCACCGCACACACACACACACACACACACACATCTGTGTGCAGGTCATCGTACAAGTTTTAGCCTTAACACATGACCATTTGTTGTTTGTACACTGTTCAAAATGGTAACAGAATTGCTACCTTAACTAGTGCTGTCTGATTCAGTCAAATTTAAATGGGCATTTCAAACTTAACCCGTTAATTTGATATCTTTCCATACCATTTTGTTTTATTTTATTTTATCTGGGGGTTTAAAGATGCTTTTCAGTAATACCATTGTTTTAAATGTGACCAGATATTATTTGAGTTTATAGTTGAATCAAATTTGAACGAAAAAGAATGAACTTTTAATGAATAAAACATATTTTGAATCACAATTGATGTAACACTGACAGCTATTGAATGACTTGAAACAACAAAGAACTAAATCAATCTGAATAATGACACTGTTTTCTTCTGTAGAAATGGAAGTTTTCATAATTGAAAAACATTTATAAACATTATTACTGTTTTATATGAAGCTGCTTTAAACATACGCTTACATGCGGTACTTTCTATAACCCTCTAATCATATAGGTTTAAATAATATAAAACAATGTATTTTAACAAATATGTTTTAAAACATGATTTTATCTATGTTAAATATATTTTAGCTATGAACTTAAAAAAAATGTTTTATTTATTTTTAGATAAATGTTAACATAAAAGTTTTAAGAGTAATGTAAAAAAAAAAAGGCAAATGTGGTAACATTTATTTTTTTTTTTTTTAAACAAAACTTTCAGAATAAACCTGATTCAACCTTGATACATTAAGTATTAATTAATTATCTAATGACTAAAACAAATTCCATATGCTTTTTCTGTATTAAAATATTCTTGTCTGACCAATTTAAACATCCTGAAATGTTGGAGCTATATGAGCTATCCATTAAATGAAGATAGAGCTGAAGTCATTTTGTGCAGACAGGTCTAAGGGCCCCAGCAGCTTGACTCCGGCCCTCAGTGAGCCTGACCTCTGTAGTGTCCTTTCCTTCAGCTCGTCCAGTTCCTGCACCTCTGCTATCTGCTTCACATTCTTTCACGTTAGCAGCATCACCCTGCGGACAGCCTCTTCGCCAGCCTATCTGAGACTCTTTCTGTTTGTGTGTGACAGCAACTAACTTGGGCTCCCAGTTAATTGGTAACCAGGGTTTTTGAAAACTGGAAAAGCTTTTGAATACGATCGTAGACCATGTCTGCACTCGGTAAGTTTTTTTTTTTTTTTTTTGTGCCTAATTTTGGTGAAGGAGTGAGTTGTGAGCCAGGCAACATTTGTGTTTTGTTGCGTTTTGCCTCTTATGAGTTAAAGAAATTTAGATGTGTTAGGAGTCAAAGTTTTATAAGCACAGGATATCATTATTATCATATGCTCACCAGTCTAGTAGTTTTTTTGCATCATAAAATGGTCACATTCAGCTCTTCAATTCAGTTTGTCTTTTATATGTCATTTTATACACAGTAGAGTGATTTATAGTTCAAGGACATCTTCCATTTTTCCTTCTATGACAGTAAAATCAATATTTAAGAGGGAACCGAAATGGTATTTGTTTTCCGGCTGTTTCCCTCTGTTCTTCCCACACGTTTGCTGTGTTTATCTCTGTTGGTGGCTGCTTGTCACATGCTTTGGAGGGTCATTCATATTGTGTGGTGTGGGCCTGTTCAATCTAAGCGGAGTTAGTCATTCTTCATCGTCTTGTTAGGTCTGTCCTCCTCTCTCTCCGTTCGACTCACCTTTAACCTCCACTCCACTACTCATTCTGTTCATTTTCTGTTGAGCTCTGATATCTGGGGCTGGAGTGGGTCTTCAGACAGACAGAGTTTGCCATAAAGGCTACGCTCCAGCACTTTGAACAGTAAAACAGCAACATCCTTTTCCTTTCATATGTCATTCGTAGAAACGTTATCTCAAAACCTGCACAAGATCATGGCCTGAGCACCAGTATAGTTTCTTGCTGTATGCAGATAATTATATGTGTTTTGTGGAAGATAATTAGATTAGGATAGATTATAAATTAGAAAGTATGCAATATATATATATCGAAAAATGTATTTTTCATTATAAACCAAGTAAATAATTCTAAAAGAAGACTTATATTGGACCATTCTGTATAATGGTTATATAATCATATTATTTGAAGACCAAATTAAAAAACAAAATATAATATACAACTAAATGTTGAAATTGGGTGCCCAAATAAAATAATAAAATAATAACAATATAAAAACAAAAGCTTTGTGTTGCCGACTTTACATTCAAAAGATGTTTCTACTTATTAAAAATAAATAAAATGAACACTAATTGAAACATGATATAAAATATACTAAAATGTTCTCATAAAAAAAGTGATATCCATTTTCCAAGTTGAAGTGCTAAATTAATAATAATAATAATAATAATTATATATATATACGTAAACACAAAAAAATTACTAAACATTTAACATTAAATTAAATAATGCTAGGAGATTTAAAAATATAATATTGAAATTTTCCTTTATTAAAACAATATGTTATAGCATATTAATGATAAAAAAATTAAAATAAATAGCACTGCGGCTGAAAAAATAATAGTAATGCTAAATAATACCAATTAGGTGACACTGTAATGGTTCACTGATCTCATTGCTTCTAAAACCAAACTTTGGCTGTGCAATTCCAAAAAAAAAAAAAAAAAAAAAAAAAAAACAAGGACAGAAGAGAACGATAACACAGAGGCTGTTCCTTCAGTCCATTTCCACAGCCCTCCCCTCCTGTCCTTGTACCTTGATTCCTGTTTAATATAGAGACTGATGAGCCCAATTTGGCTGCGTTTCTCCCACTGCTGGATGATTAATAGTGCTGTAAGGTAGCATCGGGGAGCTGTCCTCTCCTTCGGCCCTCTCGTCATGCTGATAGCTCTGCCCCGCGCCCTGAATTGATGACAGAGGCTGGCCATTTGCAAATCAAATGGAGGGAGGCTGACTGTAACTCTGACACCTCCGTGTCCCCTCTCTTTCTCTCAGTCTCTCTCCCTCGCTCTTCCGCCCTCTCGTTACTCCCTATTTCATTTATTTGTTAAGTGTCTCTCCCATTTGTTATGCAAATGAGGCGGGTGAGAGCCGGGGGTACGACATCATCTCCAAAGCATGATAAATATTTGATCAGGCGTAATGGAAATTGTCAAGCCCGTCTAATTGTGTCACACATTATCTGAAGGGAAGTAGCAAATTTGGACATAGCCTTTGATCTGCCTCTCTCTCGTTCCTGTCTCATATGCTCATTTGCTTTCTCTTTTTCTCCCTCCATTCGCTACGTGCTCCTCGTCTCTCTACTCGTCTTATACAATCAGAAAGCTCTCACGAACAAGAGAGGTTGTGTCATTAAAATCTCCCTTTCCTGTGTATTTATGCCGGTGTCCTACACTGCTCTGTACCCGGACCTTTTTTTGTGTGTGTGTTGTGCATTGCATCCTTTGCAATTTTGTTTTTTCCTGTTTGAGGAAATACAAGCCACACAGCGGCTAGTTTACCTCTCTCTTGTGTTTTTAGATGCACCAGACAAGCTTTGGCTTGCACTTTGGTCTTTATAATGGATAGATCTGACCGAAATGAAATGAGCCCTTTGTCAGTTAGACTACAGTATAAACAAGCGTAACTAATATTAAAGTCAATCATTTCAGCATTCAGAGTCATCATAACCACCATTTGACTTTTGCATTAAAAAATAAATCAGCTAGTATTCATGCATGTAATAACGTAAAACCTGTAACATCTTAAAATACCTTTACATTATATATTATTGCTACATTACATTTGCAGAGCAATCAGTATATCGATTAGTAATGTTGCAACTAAGTAATAAATAATTATTAATGATAAATAAAACATTTTGTCTTATTTTTTACTACTACTGCTTACTATTACTAATAACAGCAACATTGTAATAATATCACTATATGTAATGGTCTATATATATATAATAGAATGTTACAGAATACACAGACCATTACGTATACACTAAGTAACACCAGTGGCATACAGTTGTTCGATGCAATATTTGCTTATGCCCCAAAGGTCAGTGTTTCATAATACGTAACGGTTTGTAATGTATAGTATCTTGCTCAGGCCATCGAGTTTTCCTCTATGTCTCTACTCTCTCATCTGTGTCAGTAGTCACAGTCTGAAACCTCTAATCTTTTCAACAAAGACTAAACACGTTGATTAGTTAGGAAGGAATATATCAAAGAGGAATCAGTTCAGTCACCACTTGCCAGTTACGCAAAATAATCAGGAAGGAAAACCCAATAAAAAGGACAGAAGATATTCATAGTTACACCCAAACAAAAATAGAGTACATCTTATTAATCTACAATATGTGACACAGAACCACAAAACCAATCTTAAGTAGCAATAGACTAAAATACATTGTATAAGTCAAAATTATTGCTTTTTCCTTTTTTGACAAAAATTCTTTAGGAAGTTTCTTGAAGATATTTCGTACAGTTCCTACCGTAAATATATTCAAGCTTTTTTGATTAGTAATATGCATTTCTAATAACTTCATTTGGACAACTTTAAATGTGATTTTCTTATTTATTTAGGTTTCTTGTAGCCAAATATTTCCCTATCCTAGCAATGGAAATGGAAAGCTTTCAGCTTCCAGATGATGTATAAATCTTAATTTTAAAAAAAATTATCACTTAAGACTTAAGGTTTTGTGGTCCACGGTCACATGTAATGTATTTCAATTATATATTATTATATACTGGATGAAGTGAATGAAAAATAGACAATAGTATGTTACAGCTGTGCTGATATTCAATACAACAGCACTCTGCAGTTAACCATTATTGGCTGTTTTACGCAGTTCTGGCTTACTTCTGCTGTTCTATTTTAAACCTCACTGCCATACTTAGCAGTCGGGCTAAAAACTGCCACATGGTTCAGACGTGATCACAGTTTTTTGACTCCAAACTGGAGCATGCTCAGCGAGGAGGCACTCGAGAGGCAGGAGCAGCGCTGTTGACGCCTCTGGCTGCGGTTAATGGCTGGGTGGTGTGCGCCGAACACACTTTGTGGCAGTAAAGGTTGTAGAGGCTGCGCGCATCTGGCCCTTGTGTTACTTTCTTTGCTCGTCTTCTGCATGGCTCGGAGCGAGCTACCTGCTGGATCTCAGGAGAGCGGTGGGATATTTATTCAGCCTGTGTCCACTCTGACCTCCTGTACTTCCCCCAGCAATGAGTTGTCCAGTCGGAGCGCTGAAACGAAATTTGCGGATGTACCGTGGGGAGCGGCAAAGAGCTCTGAGCACCACTGTCTGAAGCATGACAAATAGTTGCTCTGCGCCTGCTTTGTCCCCGGAGAGGGACACCTTATTTAGGATGTCACGCGGTAAGCAGAGGCAGAGATAACAGAGACAAAGCAGGGGGGTCAGCTCAGATTACCTAGGAGACCACCTCCGTTAAAGGGTGCCATTTGTTCCCAAATCGACCTGACGACCCCCCCTAATTACCAGCCAATTATCTGGAATTCGCTGCGTTTCGCTGGCGGTTTAAACAGGAAAATTGCCTTTTGATTCTCCGACCGCTCACCACGTCCCACCTCTGTATCGCCGCACATGTAGTGCACTCTCAGGTACGAGGCCTTATTTATGTGAGTGAAAACAAGCCCGCTACTGCTAATGAAGTCGCATGCTCTGCTGAATGTTAATTAAGTGAAGAAACACATTGCATCATTAAGCATTTAGGACATAGTGGAGTGTATTATAAAGTGGCTGGCCTAGTTAGCTTACTGTGAGGCCTGGCCTCAGTTGTATTGAGATTACTTTAAACAAAATGGTAGATGGTAAGAATGAATGTTTGCCAAATACCAATTAAATAAAGAAAAAAATAGCATGAAGGTGCATGAACCTACAGTAACTATCATAAGCAGAAGTGTATTTAGTAGATTGTGTGATTTATTTATTAACTTATTCATCAGATAAGTAAATAAATAAGCTTTGCCAGACTAACTTTGCTCGCGAAATAAAATGTAGCGTCACAGGAAGTATGGGTGGGCCCAGGCATAGTATACAGTATAATTCTATTCTGATTTGTATGCAGTTTTAAAGGTTCATGAAGATGCAATGATGCATCGTTAGACTTAAAGTACTATGATGTACTATAATGAAACGCTACTGTGACTCAAAATGTAATTTCCCGTTGTGTTGAGGTGTAGCTTATATACATGATACATTTAAAGGTGTCTGCAGTTATGTAAGAATAAACCATTGTTGGAAATCTGGCATTCTTGTTAAAATAGCTCTTAATCATGATTAAAACTTCATTTGTTTAAGTGCAGTGAGCACATCATGAAGAGTTCAGTTTAAATGATTACATCACTAACTCTCAAGACAATTCTCAGTAACGCAGTTAATCAACTGACCTTATGTTTCATAAAATATTCTTTTGTAATAAAAACTTTTGACTTCAACACTTATACAGTTGATTTCAGTTTAGTCTCATTATGCAAAAATATTTGACCACAGAAAGCCACCATTGACTAATCACTGTCCTGAAGTTTAGAGCACCATGTAATAAGCAAATCTGACACATAGCAAATGATGTTGAAGCACAGTGTGTGATTTTTACGCCACTAGCAGCAAAAAACAGAACCAAGATTTTTTTTTTTTTGCCGGTCCCAAAAAGTGGGTTGGGCGTAACTACATTCATTGGCTCAGTCAATGGCATGAGTTTGGGGGCGTGGCTACTGTGACAGGGTGAGTGTATTAAACATGTTGGGAAAACAGTCATGATTTTTACCTGTTTGGTGCCTTTAGTCGTGTACAAGAAGAGCATATGTTTTTTTTTAATGAAATAATTAAGGTCAAGATTGGTGAACTGACCATCATGGAGTGGCTCCAGCAGTTAGTGGTGTAGGTCCCCTGTTGGTCTGGCCAGCCATCGGAGAAGCAGGTCAGGCCCCTTTTCCCAGAATTTTTAGAGCTGAGCCCATTGTTTGTCAGGCTTGTATATGGCATTGTGCTGTGAGTGATTGTGGTCTGAGCAGGTTCTCAGCTCTGTTCTGAGGAGAACCGGCTTCATTGTTCTTCACTGCACTTGTTACCATTTACTCTCCTGCCACATCTGTTTTCCTGCTTCCTTCCCACAACACAACATGATGACTTCCTCTTCAGACCTGTTTTTCTGCCCCGCGTGAAAAATAGTAAAAATTAGAATAAATTGACAGATTTATTGATCAGTGTGTGTGAAATTCCTGACTTTTTTTCCTTTTGCGGTAGTTTAATAACTACATTGTCATTTATAGCATGTTAACTACTACTGCTACTGCTGCTACCATTACTACTTATAATAGTAATAGTAACAGTCTCTAATAATGTTATTGCTAATGTTGATAATGATAATGTTAGTGACCACAACATCAACAATACTTTCTATTGCCTCCTTGGACAAAGGATTATGACGGAACATTAACACAAGGCTTTATGGAAGTGCATTTAAATTCCTGCTGTTCAAAACTCTCCACTGCAATCACTTTAAAAGATAGTATTTCTTTCAACTGCTTCATTTCTCCAGTCAAGCTTTCATTAAAAGGATAAAATCGCTTGAGCAAATTAGGTTCAGATCCCTCTGGCTTCTCCTCTGATGTGATGTGTTGTGCGTTTCATCACTCTCGAGGAGGACTAAGTGACCGGACTGACCACGCAGGCCTTCATCAGTCATAGAGGATCACATTTACGTTAGTGAGTTCTGACACTGGGAGAGGTTTTCCTGGCTTATGTTTAAGTGGGCTTGAACATAAGTAGATTGACCCCTGCTCGCAACAGAACCAAATAAATGCACTTTTAAAAAACGGTCTAATTGAACCGGACGTTTTATTCATTTTATGCTCTTCCATTTTGTGCCAATAAAATTTGCGTCGCAAATGAGAGGTATTATATAGAAGATGCTATGAAGGGAAAATGTAAAGAAAAAAAAAACAAGATTTAAGATTTTTGACTTGACTTTTGCGTTTCAGGCTCGACTGTGTCATTTATCAGCCCTATAGGCAGTGTAACGAAGAAAGCCTGGCTCTTATCTCTCGTGGAGGGTGTATAACCCTCTGTGTGACATTTCTCATACTCGCCTTTCCATGTAGTGGTCATTTCTCTATAAATGTCATTCTCAGCTGAGGTTGTGATTTATGAATGTCAGGATAGGTAAGACGGCAAGGTTTAGTGTGCAGTGTCTAGTGGCCACTTAAAAATAAATGCATCCTGCGCTGATAGAGATTTGAAACGGTATTGTCACATGAGGTCCCTGTGTATTTCAATATATTAGTAAATACACATTTGTAATGATCAAGTTGCAATTTAAAATTTAGCTTTTAGGTCACACTTATGTTTGGTGGCCTTAACTGCTTCAATCATAAAATAAGTACAATGTACTCATAGAAAGGGTTAAATGTGGGTTTAGGTGTAATGAATGGGTCAATAGTGTAACTATAAATACTGTAACTACATAAATTAGTTACAGATGTAATTACATATAGGTATTTGTACATGTAATAATATGTATATACACAATAAGTGCATTGTTTAATTTAAATGTAAGTACATAGTAGTTAAGGCCTTTTAAATGTGATTTTGTTTAAATTCTAAACTTTTTACAGTATATCAAAATAAATACACTGCAGTTATAATTGCAATCAAATACTATACATTTAGTACGTTATTTAACTCATTAAAATATTTCTTTAAAATGTGAGAAAATATTCTAAAAAAACATAATGATTTAAAATGTACTTTATTTTATTAATATCTGCATGTACAGTCTTTTAAAAAATATATTACTATAAGTGTTGTAATACACACGAGCAGTACAGGTACGCTCACTTTTTGTTTTAAACAATAAGCAGTATGCAGTATGATAGAATTCAATTCTGAACATAGAAACAAAGGTAAGAGATGTCAGATTAAGGCTAATTTTACTTCCAGTTAACTTATTCGTTGTGGGAAACGGTATGCAGTGTGATCTGTTGTATACTACACATGTTGGCAAAAGTAGGTTACGTGCTGCATGCAGAGAATGTGCAGCACACTGAACCAGTGCAGGACGGTGCTGGAGCTCCTGTATTGAGCGCTCAGTCTGGCTTCTGTAGCTCTCTCCTGGCAGGTCAATGAGGCAGAACGGCGTGATTAGACGGCCCAGTGCTGCGGCTGGCTTATTGAACGACCCGGCTAATTCACTTGACCCGCTCACCCGAGTCCACACACATGAGAAGAGCAGGTGCTCTGTAACAGTATGTCAGTGTCCTGATCCAGTCCGATGCCTCATGTACAGTAACAGTTCAATGCACTCCTGTCTCTGCTGTCAAATGTAGCAGCGACTTTATTTATTTATTTATTTACCATGGAAGAAATGTAACATTTTTGAGCCCCTCTGAGATAGCTCATTTTGTTCTGCTGTACAGTATGTTCTGATTTCTGCTCATTTTAAGAAAATAATTGAAGGAAGTTCTATAAAATGGTGTGAAAATTGAGAGCTAAAGTTGCTCAGTAAACGTGAAACAGAGTAAATAACATTATTATTGTGGCCACAATTTAAAACTTATTTCCATTAATTTGTTAATTTATTTTAGTATATTATTGACACATTATTAATTTCCTCCATTTTAGTAAAATTTTAAGTTAAATTGTGCACATGATACAGCCAACCTAAAACGAGCAAGCAAATTAATAAGTTGCAGTAATTTGTTGCAATCTAACTAAAATATTATTGTGTTATATAATAAATATTATCTACCTAAAATAGTATACTATTTTGTATATTAAACCTTGGTTAATATTCTAATCTTAATTCATAATGTATAGGAAGAAATTCTTAATTCATATTTTTTATTTTCTTCTTTTTTTCATGTGTGGATTGCATCATTTTATATTATTATTATTATTGTTGTTGTTGTCGTTATTGTTATTGAAATGTAACATTACATTGTGCTCTTAATAATTTTTGTGTTTGTATATGTATATACCACAGAATAACAATGGAACATTATTTCATACATTCACTTTTTAACATATTATTTTCATATTTTCAGCAACATCTCATCACTAACCCTCCAGTCTTTATACAGTCGATTTCACACCAACAATGACATCACTTCCTGGTAAAGAATGTCATTAAGGAAGGCTTTTGTTGTCAACAGTAAAACAGTATTCCCTGGAAAACATGCTTTGTTTGAAACATTTCAGTTTCAAGAAAAGGAAAAATAAAGGAATATATGCGATTTTTCCCCCCCAATACATTTCCAGTTTGTCCTATAATTGAAGCACCTGGAGATGATAAAACATGACGACATCCACTCAAACCAAAGTATGAACTGGTATAAATTCTATGTTTACTCATTTGAGTTATTGTGATAAACAGGAGTAATGGCAGCTCACAGCAGCAGTCTTTTCTTCTGTTCTCCTTGTATTCGCTCTGTTTTTTCTCACTGTTGTTTGCCAGTTTCTTCTACTGTATCTTTGCAACCCCCTCAACCTCTCTCTCTCTCTCTCTCTCTCTCTCTGTTTCTCTGAAATCCCCCTCCTTTGCTGGCGTCCCCATGCGCCAGCAGGTCAGTGGCATGCTAACACTTTTGTCAGTGTGATTAATAGCATGCTGGATTGTCGTTAATTCACTGGCTAATGACTAAGAGCGGGGCCGGTCCAGGAGTAATCGGGTGATGTATAGGTGGGGAGTGCTCTCCGAGCCAGAGGTGAAAATCATTTCCCCCAACTCAGATACAGTCGCTAGCCAAACCTATACTATGGCTTTTCTTCTTAATAAAAAATAATACATTTCTCTCTTTCTCTCTTCTGTAATTCCAACTGAGTAACTAAATGAGACTGTGTAATGCACCCAAACTCAGACGTTACTTCTTGATTGGACAGACACAGAAATTAATATAGAAAGCAAGTTCCTCAGGTTCATGCTGTTCTTTTTTTTTTCATCGTGACATAAGATTGCTCTGATCTGATTTTGCGAGCTTGTGTTCAAAGGTGAAAACAATTGTGTGTCTGCTAAAATAATATCACTTTATTTTAAGGTCCAATTCTCATTATTTACAAACCATTAACTACGACTTTTGTCTCAATAACTTCTTACTTTGCTGCTTATTAATAGTTAGTAAGGTAGTGGTTAAATTTAGGTATAAGTATTAGGTATAATTTAAATCATTATTGAATATAATTTTCTTTCTTTCTTTCTTTCTTTCTTTCTTTCTTTCTTTCTAAATAAATAAATAATAAAATAAATAAATAAATAATATTCATTGATCATTCATTCATTCACTACCCAAATATCTAATGCCCAAATGTTTGAATATTTCTTTCTAATATTTAGTTTTTCCCAACATACTTATGTACAGTATAGGCTGATGTTGTTGTATAGCTTATATTGTTATATTGTTGACTTAGCTGTTGATTCACAATCTAAAGTTCATAGAGAGAAATCGTTCGGTAATTTAATTTTCATAATAGTTGATATTGCTTAAGTAGATATTGCTTATCCATCTCTTTGCAAATAGTCTTGCTTACCTTACCTTAGGAGCGTGTTTAGTGGCATCTCCCCACTGAAATAAAATTGCTTTGATTGCAGACTGGCATATATCATTGTGTTTAAAACAAAACACTTTATATTTATTGCTATCAGGGGTTTAAAATTAATGCTTATGGTGGCTTTGGTCATGTGTAATGTCCGTAATCTAGAGCGGCAAGAGAATCAGCTGCAGTGTTTGTGGAGTAGATGGAGCATATGCTGTTCTGTCATTATCCAGACGTCTGAGACCTTCTGGCTCTTATTAGCAAACCTTAGCCTTTTCCCGCATCCTCTCTCTCTCTCTCTGTTTGCCTCTTTCTTGCCCCCCATGGGTGATGTTTGCAACTCAATTTGGCAAATGTAAGTTAGTATTGATTATTATTAATATTTATCATGTTTGTGAAAATGTCTTTTCCCTGGTGCTATTAATCTGTCGTGTTAATAAATGTCTGCTCAAGGCCTCGTGCGGCTCCCCCGGGAGCACAGCAGACTAGAATGGCAATCAGGAGAGGCTGACAGGAACAACACACACACACACACACACACACGTTCAGCCAGATTCCCGCAGGCCCTAATATGATTTTGGTAACTGATTAGGCTTTGTAAAACTAGGTGTGGGGATTTAAGCCTTCTAATTATGTGCATCAATTAAATGCTAAAGGTGTAAGAAATCTTTGTGCATGGAAGCACACTGAATATTATTGTACAGCCCCATGGTTTTGGATCACAACTCTCTGGTTTTACAGCAAAGGAGTTTCAAATCACACACACACACACACACACACACACACATATATGTATATATATATATATATATATATATATATATTAATAAAATTAGTGTATTCAATATTTTATTATGCAATAACTATTTTATTATTTTTTTTATATATTATATTATCTATAAAATAATAGTATTATAATATAGTAATATATAATAATGTATTCATATTGTCAAATCTTAAAATATATAAATATATATATATTTATACAGGTATATTAAAATATTACTGTCGTGTTTGGTTATTGTTATTGGGGAAATTTTATGTGCACAAACATCTTTTTATTTGTTAGTGACTGTAGTGGTTCATGATATATGCTTTCAGCTTGATTCATCGAGCTAGCGGCTCACATATTAATTTTCTGTGAGATGAAGCTGCTGAAGTGTGCCAGTGCACCGGCTGCTCGGCACAGATCATTGTGTATTGACTGTTCAAACAGCCGAGGTGCTCGAGGTCACTCTCTCTTTCAGCCGCTGGACAGACCCCACACACATATTGAGTTTGCACTGGTCGGCAGAGTATAGAGCACTGTTACTGTGTGACTGAGTATTGAATGGGACATGTAAAGGTGTTTTGTTGGCTTTACGTACCAAAGTGAGTATGAGGGATCTCCTGTTGTTGTAATCTTCCCCATGACACCGACCTTTTGAAGAAACAAAAGTGCTACTTTAAGTGTTACTTGGAAATGTTCCCTGCTGCTTTTATGAGGGGAAACAGAGCATGTTTCTGGAAAGCAAATTCTGTAATGCTCTAGACTTGTTAACCTCTTCCAGCATGTTCATGGATCAATGAAAAATATGTGCTCACATCTTCCCCTATTTATGCATGTTTAATTTTAGTATTCTCAGGTATAGAATCTCAAAGAAAATTGGATTCAAGTTGAACATCAGGATCATAATGATGACAAAACATTTCAATCTGGTCAGCACAACTTTCATTTAGTGAAAGCGTGGAGCTTTGTCCTTTTTGGAATATGACAACATTGTTTGTTATCTCCATATATATATATATATATATATATATTAATAATCTAAATCTGTCTTCTTGACATCTGTAAAGTGAAGTTTAGCATCAAAGCTTAGTTTCTTCTTCTATCAATATCTTAAGCACAAACAATATTAATAATGATCACTGCCTTAGCAAACACCAATAACTAGGTCTCTGGTGAGCTGTAAATAAAACCTCAAATGTCAATGAATTTGGCTTCTGTAAGCCATGTTTACGATTTAATTGTTAGAAGATTGCGAGACTGTAGTTGAGCTACCGAAGCGGAGATTCACTCTGGTGTGTTGAAATGCCAATGAAAATGTATGTAGGTCAAAATGTTGAAACCGCCAGCCTGTAGCACAGATCAGCTCTGGAGGAAGAGGAGCACAGAGCATGGCAGTGTCTCTCATCCACTCTATAGCAGCTTGCAATAATAAAGGGCCCTGTTCTCCTGCCTAAGTGACGCTTTTACAGTTTATCAAATAAATCTGATGCCTTCATGTCTACGAGCCGGCTGCACAGTAGTTTCCAGTGGAATAACAGAGCTGAACAAGCGTTTCATTGTGGTTGCAGCTCGGAGGAGAGAAGGACCCCCAAGGTGCGAATTAATGATGAAGGCCTGATGTAATCAGGATAAACAGTTCAGTATGAGAGCCAGAGCAAACAGACGTCCAGAAGAAGGCACTTCACTTCCGGGAGAGTCAGTGTCCATCCAAAGCACATCAGAGCCTCCATTTAAAGAGCTTCTATGTTCTGTCCACACTTTCTGACTAGTGGCATGAAGTCTGGTTTACATTGCAGTTAATTCTTAGGCAGGAAGAGACCATGTTACTGACCTCTAAACCTGATAAACCTTTGTCACACGGTTTTGTATTTGCACACCCTGCGTCCTGAAGGAATATTGGTTTAGAATATATGTTTTAGTTAATTTTTTCTTTGAATATTGTGTAATGCCAAAAATTATAATTCATCTAAATACCTCTTTCGGAAAAAAGCAAGCAATCTTAAAATCCCTCAGAATTTCCCTTTTGGTGTCCCAACTTAGATTTATGTTGATACCTTCTGAAAGGAAGGAAAATAGCTTTTCGTTTTGATGGTTCTGATATTTTGTTCATCGAAAGTGATTTAATTGACTCTCTCTGTGTAACTATCTGTTGGTACACTACAAGCTTTTAACTGGAGTATTTAATAGATTTTCCTACCCTTTCTATGGCTGTTGAAAATTTACTCGGGTCATATGCCAAAAATGAGAAGGGGAAAAAAGTTTCATGGTTTGAAAACACTTTTGATTCTTGCAAACAGCACCAGATAGGCAGTGGTTATAAAACTTTAACTGATCTGTGAAAAGGGGAAGCTACTACTGGGCCACATGTTCTTGAGTTAATTGCCTGGCTGCTTTGAGACTCCAATGAAAGTCTGATCATTAAAGAAATTGGTAAAACATTTCTTTGCCCTCAAGATGACGCAGGAACTGTTTTAAAAGCTTTTCATTTTTTAACTGTGGTGCATTTTATGATACACTCCGTGATTGCACAGAATTGCTGGTTTTAAAAACGTTTTGTCACAAACATTTTTATCTCTAGTCCCAAGCCAACTTGGAATCATGGGAAGCCAGTGCATTTTTGGGCTTAAATCAGTAGTTATTACCTATACAAATTCTGTTATCAATCGTTCACCGTCATTTCATTCCAAACCCATAAGATTTCCATTCGTTCTTCAAGAACATCTTGTTTTAAGAACATCTTGTTTCTTGAAGAAGCTCAAACTTGTGTGACATGCTGAATCTCATGCTTTGGGCAAGTACTTTTGAGCTTCTGTTAAACATGTTTTATGTGCACTATAAATAAATACATGTCTAAATCAAATCTGTTCATCAAATAAAGTCATTGTATCTCTTCAGAGGATTAAACTACAAAATCAAATCATACAACAAATATATACACTGCTAAAAAAAAAATAACACAATGTAACTCCAAGTCAATCACACTTCTGTGAAAATAAACTGCCCAATTAGGAAGCAACACTGATTGACAATCAACTTCACATGCTGTTGTGTGAATGGAATAGACAACAAGACACCCCCAAAAAAAGAGTGGTTCTGCAGGTGGTACCCACAGACCACTTCTCAGTTCCTGTGCTTTCTGGCTGATGTTTTGGTCACGTTTAAATGCTGGTGGTGCTTTCACTCTAGTGGTAGCATGAGAGGGAGTCTGCAACACACACAAGTGGGTCAGGTAGTGCAGCTCATCCAGGATGGCACATCAATGCGAGCTGTGGCAAGAAGGTTTGCTGTGTCTGCCAGCGTAGTGTCCAGAGCATGGAGGTGCTACCAGAAGACAGGACTAAACATTAATTAAACATCCGGAGGCATGGAGGAGGGCAATAACCCAGCAGCAGGACCACTACCTCCACCTTTGTGCAAGGAGGAACAGGAGGAGCACTGCCAGAGCCCTGCACAGCCCTCCATGTGATCGCCAGAGGTAGCCTGACTGCCATTAGGTATCAGGATGAGATCCTCAGACCCCTTCTGAGATCATGCGGTTGGCCTTGAGTTCCTCCTAATGCAAGACAGTGCTAGACCTAATGTGGCTGGAGTGTGTCAGCAGTTCCTGCGAGGAGACCGTCTGCCACTTCATCAAGAGCATGCTCAGGCGTTGTAGGGAGGTCATACAGGCACGTGGAGGCCACACACACTACAGAGACTCATTTTGACTTGTTTTAATGACATTACATCAAAGTTGGATCAGCCTGTAGTGTGTTTTTCCACATTTTGAGTGTGACTCCAAATCCAGACCTCTATGGGTTAATAAATTTGATTTTCGTTGAAAAATGTTGTGCAATTTTCTTGTCAGCACATTCAGCTATGTAAAGAACAAAGTATTAAATCAGAATATTTGATTCATTCAGATCTAGGATTTGTTATTTTAGTGTTTCTTTTTAATTATATATATATATATGTATGTGAAATTAATCGCTTTAAGTTTCATTTACAATATCTTCATTTGTTTTTTGAAGTTGGATGAAAGTATTTTTGTGTTAAAGATCAAGCTTTCCATGGGTTTCATGGAGAGTATTTCACACTCATGGCTTTGCTGTTGCTTATAAGTAAACAATGTTTTGAATGTGAGAGAAAACAGTTTGGAGTCATAAACTTGTGTTCTTGGCTGCGCTGGCAGGGGGGCCGAGTCTGTCTGATTGGAAGCACTCCTGGTGTAATTGCAGCCTAGTTAGCCCTGATTGCTGGTCCTGTGTTTGGATAGCAAACTGCGGCAGTGCTGCTACAAATTACAGCCAGTCCATCCATGCATACTTGCAGAGTTGTTGTCATGGAGACCGTTCAAAGGCGTCTTGTGAAATTTAAGCACTCAGGTGAGATATGTCAGGTCACGTTTTGAAGATGGGTCAGTTTGGATCTCCACAACTGACAGCTCTCGTGGACTATACATGATATCAAAGGGCTCGTGCTTCATTTGTGCTTTGTGATGCATTTAAAACCATTGCAGAGAAACAGAACCTATTTTTAGCAAAGTTGTCCCTTTTGCAATCGTGAATGATAAGTACCGTAATTATGCTGTCAAGCAAAGAGTGACAATAAACATAGATGGTTGGCAGTGGCGTCAGGCCACAGGGTCATTTGCTGCCATTATTTGTAAAATGATCGGACGGGAAACAGCAGTGACTATGAAATAGATGGCATCTTCCCTGCAGCGGCCTGTTTGAGTTACAAAACTTCTAACTAACCGTGAATCCTTCAAGAGCATCTGTTTTCTGCTTTAGGCAAAGGAGCACCGTACATATTAACCAGCAATAGTTTGGTTTGAATGTTTCAAGCTTGCTGCGATTGCTCGGTGATGCTGATGATCTCTTGTTGGTCGTGTGGTGAAGTGGTTATGAACCTAGAATTGTGACAGAACGGTAGCTAGTTTAATCACTATATGGAATTGTGTTTATTTTTCTTATGTCTACAGTTTGTAATTTGAACAACCCATAAACATGTAAATATTCTGCTTGGTTTGTGTTATGGAAACAAATTATAGCTTTGATTAAATGAGAAGGTGTGCTATTAGTTTTCTTAGTAATCGTATGATTTTGCTGACCCATCTTGAGACCAGAACATTATAGAGACACCCACAACAACTTATTAATGCCAGAATATACTAGCATTGTAAATAGGGAGCTTTTACAAACAAAAGGTCGTTCACATTATGAACAATATGACCGTAAAAAGTACGGTGACAACATCTTCCCCCAGTTTCACAGACAAGCCTTGTCCTAGACAAAAAAAAAATGTAAGTCTGAGCTGTTTAAACTCAAATAAAATTGTACTGATCCATCTTAAAATATATCGGAGCCATTGTTTTATCTCAATATACACCCCAATGATGTTTTTTCTAAGCATTTTTATAAAAAATTACATAAATGTCCTAATTTAACTATGGCCTAATCCTGGTTTAGTCCAAGCCCTGTCTGTGAACCGGGCCTTTATGTTTTAAAGTTTTACGTTTAATTTACAGTTAAAAACCGTAATTTCATTAACTGATGTAATGTTAATATACCAACCTGCTAAAGTACTAAAATCTGTTCTGTACCTTTGAAAAACAGTGATAACCACCAGATGCAGGTGGTGATGAGAAAGTCACATGATGAACAGAAGCCCATCACTAGCAGCTTTTAAATATGAACATGTATAGAATGAGCTCAGTATCATTCACACAAACACTAAACACCATCACACATTAAACTGAAATATGCAATAAACATTAATTTAACTACATTACATGTAAAATACAACCACAAGAAACATAGAAGAAGTGATAAGAAGAAACATTATTAAAAAAAAAAAACAAACATCAAATTCAAACAAAATTAACCATTAACCATTGAACATTTAACAGGTTTTTACCATTACAATCACATTACAATTGTTGCTCTAGTAATGACACAAATCACTTACAGAAAGATTTTTTTCTATTTGATGAACAATACATAAAAACATAGACCCACAAGAAGAATGCTTATCTTTTTAAATATTGTTCTTGGTGTAAAAGAGCCTTCCACACTCTATACTTTTACAATAAAACAAATAAATAATTCACAGTAAATAAATAAAAAAATAACGTGGGTTTGGAGTGACATGAGTTTAAACATTTTTTCATCCCCTAAACAATCAGCAAATTAAATACGCAAATGTGTCTGTATTGTCTTTCAGATGACAGTGAGGCAGTAGACAGCATGTACGACACAGAGCCCAATCTTGTGACCGGTGAGAGCGCAGAAGAGGAGACAGAAGACAGCATCATGTCCCCCATCGCGGTGGGGCCCACGTCCCCTCAGCCCTGCAATGAGAACTTCACTCCTAAAGAGGGCTCACCCTACGAAGTGCCCGTCTACATTCCCGACGATATTCCCATCCCTGCAGACCTGGAACTCCGAGAGTCGTCCGTTCCAGGAGCCGGCCTAGGAATCTGGGCCAAAGTCAAAATTCATATGGGAGAACGCTTCGGACCATACAACGGACTGCAGAGCGCCACGGTAAAAGAGACCACTTATGGATGGGAGGTACGTAGCATGCATTTTAAATGTTGATTTTTATAAGCTTTATCCGGAAGTTTGAAATTCATTTTGAATTTAAGATAGTTAAGTTTAGGCCCTGTCCCAAATGGCTAGCTTGAAATAGCCAGACAGTCTCATAGTTCTCCGTCAAATATGTCCTTGCTGGTTTGGCTGACTTCTAAGTGCTCTAGAACCCAAAAACATTATGTCCAAGCAACATTGCTTCACCGAAGTGTGGACTCGTAAAAGGTCTGCAAGGGTCAAGGGAGCCATTTGAGACAGAACCGTAGATTAGACTCTGAAGATGAACAGGGACTTGGTGCGTGTGGGTAAGTCAACCCTGCGGTTGTGGGAAAGACATGAGCACATTATGGGGTAAAGATGTTCATTCCATGTCTGTTTTTTTTTTCTCTCTCGTCTTCCCCTTTTCTTTTCCATGCATCCCTGAATTTCATTTAATGGTAATTTTCGAAACCCTGATTACTGAAGATATCAGCTTTTCTCCTCTGCCTACATCTATTAGAATACACTCATTTGGTCACGCCACATGATACGGGTTATGGGAGACGCGTGGCATTTGCGTGGAGCCATATTGAACTATTAATTTTCATTTCAACATGACATCAGAGGATATTGAAGTTGCTTCGGTAAGCTCATTAGGGCACATGCTGATTCCCCCCACATGACTGATCAGACGTGAGCCGCTCTCTCTTTCTTTCTCTGCTCTCTTGCTGTACTCCACTCCACTGATATATACCATTACACTCATTTAGAATTACATATGAGCAGGGGGAGCAAGAAAGGTTGTCCTGGGCCCTGTGTTGGAGGGGGGCTCTCTGAGGTCCTGTATATCTCCAGGCCTGAGTGAGAGGAGGGCCACCCGTAAGAACTTATTTCTGAAGCATTGTTAGATTTTTTTTTCAGTTGAATTAAATAAAAATCTTTGGATTTTCACAAAAATCAATGGAGAAAAAGATTTTAGAAATGCATGGTACAGAAGGTTTCACTCATATGGCCTGCTGAATTTGTAATAAGTATGTAAGTGCAGCTTTTACAGAACAGGCGGCATGAAAGATTGCATCCAGTTGTGCAGTGGAATTTTAACTGGGAAGTAATATTATTTTAAAAAAATAAAAGTTTTTAAAAAAGTTTTTTAACTTTGCAAAAAGATAAAGGTGTAACGAGGCCTCGGAGGCAGTAGGATCCATATGCAAGCGTTTATTAAGAATAGTCAACAGGCGGGGTCAAGACACAAGAAACAGATCAGAGGATAGACAATATCAAGGTCAGTTAACTGGCAGGAGGTTCAGGGCAGGCGGCAGGAATTGTAGACAAGTAAGAGATCAAAGGTAATACACGGGTAGACAATAAACACAAGAATAACGCTCAGCAGGAGCGGAGTGGGGCATTAAAATCCACCGGGGGAGAACTCTTACCGCATCAGCTCACCCCCTTTAAATATCGTAACAAATAGATCCTACATCACACGATAGTGAGGGACTTTAAATCAATGCAGGTACATAGGCAGAACATGCCAATAGGAGGCATCGCTGTCTTCCATCTACTTATTATTAAAGATTAACTAAGTACTTTAACATGCAAGGCCAGTCACTCCCCTACACATCTCTTTCCATGACGGTAACGTTAATAGTTACACTTTTACATAACAGGGCTTAAAATGAACCAAACCCCCCCAAACTAACTTAACATTACTAATACAATAACTAATACAAAACCCCAACTGTTTTGCTTAAATGACACAAAAATAAATAAACGGGTCATTACAATATAACGTTAATACTACATTTTTATTTTATTTTTTTCTGGATGAAGACCCAGATTACGGTATGTTTCTATCCCCCCAGTTTTACAGACAAGGCTTAAGATAGTACCAGACTTAATTGCATGTTTTAGCTGTCTCAGATGAAAATATCTTGCTCTGATTCCCAAGAGGCTTTGCTCCATTCTACATTAGATATAGTTTATATAGATTATAATTATATAGGATAACCTAACCATGACAAAGACATAGAGCACGAGCAACTGATAAAAATATTGATTGGATATTCGCAGCTCATGGGGGAGGGGAGTATTTAGACGCTATTTGCTATTCTATTAAGCTCAGGGGCCGGTCGCGTTCGCCTCGTGGACGCTCAATTTGTGTAAATCCTTGGGCTGTCCCGATTGCCACTCCTCCTGATGCTCAGTAATGCTGCGGGGCAAACAAGACTTTGCGTCTTACTAGTTCAAAACCCCCGTTCATAAAAGGTAGATAATGATCAGCACCTGTAGTGATAATCAGTTCGAGGTGCGTGGGTAAAACAAGTCCGGGTGGAAACACTTGTACTCAGTAGAGGGTTCCTGCTGGTGCCGGTCATGTCAGAAGGGGAAATATGGCAAAATAAAAACACAGTCTCACGACCTATTCATACGTATTCGCACAGGTGCCAAATTCGTGCAAGTTCGTACTAATTCGTACGACCTCACTCTTTTTTGTACAATTTGTCTAAAACCCTGTGACGGTTAGGTTTAGGTCATTCGTAGAATTGGCAATTCGTAAAATTTGTACGATTTAGAAGAAATCGAATGAATTTGAATGAGTGAGGTCGTACGAATTTGTACAAATTAGCCACCTCGTAACATATATATACGAATTGCTGTGAGATCAGGTTGAAAATAACTATTCATTTGACAGAACTGGACAGCACTTGCTAAATTTAACATACAGTATACAATACAATTATAAACGGCATACTTGTTCACATACTTCTTTAAAATAGTTTGGCAGTATGCAGTGTACTAGCATTGCAAAAAATAGCCACTGAAACATGCAATAATCTCTGCAAGCCATAAGCTACATATACTTTCAGGAGGCTTTTTTCCCCCTCAAGAAATTCATATATCTGCTTTCGACATGCCTAGTTTCATTCCCTAGGAAAGGCATTTTAGCTGTCTTGCTGCTTTGGGTTGGATTCGCCACTAATGATGTTCATCAGAATCTGATCTCAAGAGAAAGCTTCTCTCTCTCTCTTTCTCTCTCTCTTTCTGTCTGTTCTGTCTGCCTGACACTACGCTCAGATTTCAGCCGTAATTTACACGCTGAAGTACTTTGGCTTTATGTTTTATAAAGAGTACACTCAAGGCCCTGGTTGACAGCGTAACGATTGACAAGGAGCACATCTATGGATACTTGCTCGTACACACACACACTTGCTAAAGACCAGAGAGGCATCTGTTGGACCATCTGTGACAAACCATCTATAAAAATGATACTTGTTAGCAGCTGCCGGAAAGCGGATGACAGTGGGTTGCCTTAATTTTAAGGTTTTTGTATTTAATTGCATTATTTCATTTTTTATATTTTTCTGTTAAATATTTTATCCAGTGCCAGCTTATTAAGCAGGCAACTAAGTTGTCAAAAGAAGGACTGTTTACATACTGCAGTGACTCTGTGGGCAGTTTTAAAACCTTATTCTTTTTGTTTGAGAATCTTTACATGGCAACAACCAATGGTGTGACTTTGGGGGCGTGGATATATGTTCGTCCAGCCAATCACAGGCAGAGGGAGTGTTTGGAAAACATTTTTGCTGCTAAGTGTGCAGAAAGCACACACTTCAATTTAAGGGCTGTCATGTAGCAGTTATTTTGCTCATGTCTTTAATGTTACGTCTTAAATGTTTTACTCAAAAGAAAAACGAAAACAATCAATCCCCATCGTTCAGAAACCTCAAGCTCATAAAACATCTGCTACAAAATGTGAAAGAAATAAAGCAGCACATCTAAGCCACATCCTGTCTGCCCCGTTGGCCATGGTTTTAGGGTTATGTGCTCTTATTAGGGATAGTCATAACAGTCAGACACAGATAGCCATCGCCGCTCTCCCTGCGGAGCTGGACTCGGCTACGTCACCGACCGGACCAACCCTTAGACAAATACACAGAAGTGAAAGAGCAGAGAGAGAGTCTGAGGTGTTAATAGAGCGGGATTACAGAGCGGCCACAACGGGCCAAACACAGACAGATATCCTCCGAGTGTTTGGATCAGAGCTCACGTGGTTTCTCATGACTGCTAAACATGCATGTGCCATAACCAGTGTCGTTCTCTGGGTTTCCGTCTGTGGTTCACTCATGACTTTTCCATATTTTAGGCTGCAAAGTATCAAAATACTGCACACACAAGACCTTTATGGTTGTTTGCAGACTTCATTTTGAATCTAAGAATCTAGAGAGCTGCCTTTTGACTGTCTGCACATGAAAATTAACCTGTAAGTGATTGATTCGAAACACTCTACACAGGCAGAAACCACACAAACACAGCTCATTGTGTAAGAATTTAGCATTATTATTTTTAACATGTGGCTAAGTCAGCAACAAAATAACTGTAAATAACATACATATATTAGGGTTGTGTATTAATTCATTTTCAATCTCGCTGACAATTAAAAAAAATGTTTATGTTCTGTTTTTTGGTGGCTATTTGTATATTTGTATGAGTAGCTCAGATGCAAAAAACTTATACTTTTTGTTTAAACTTTTCTTTTATATACACACACACAAACACACACACACACACACACACACACATATATATATATATATATATATATATATATATATATATTTAATATATTTTTAGAAATACACATATTTATTCATAATATAAATTATATAAGTATAAATATAGATGTAAAAAATGATCTCTCTTTATATATACAGTATAGTACACAAAAAACTGCTATTTTGGAAGATGACTTTTCACGATTAATCCTTTGGCAGCAGTGATGTACATGTATGGTCCCACTTTATGTTAAGTGTCCCTAATACCTGTGTACTTCCATAGTAACTAGATGTTTATGTAGTATGTAACCACAATGTAAGTACACGCTGGTACATAGTATCTACAGCTGTAATATGTCTGTAACTTCACACATGTAACACCCCTCAGAATGGTGTGTGTGAGTACAAATGTGTAACAAGGCATAGGTAACAACACTTTTTGTTAACGAAAGTACAAATGTGTAACAGGACTAACAGCACTTTTTTTTTGTAATTACTCTGATCTTACACAGCAGTGGGCAGAAAATTAGGATTTGCGTATAAATTGAGGTTGGTGTCCAGAATGTTACACTTTATATTAAGTGGGCAGTTCCTGAGGAGTTACCATGTATATACTCTGGCATTACAGAGGTGCACCAACTCCACCCACTTTACATATCCCTAAACCAACCCAACTACACCCCCTGATCACCCCCTGTCCCAATTACTCTTATACATACTGCTGTTACAAAATGTAGCGATGTAATTCCTGTTACATGACTACTTAGTGAAATAAATTAAGTGTTGTTACCAATGTCCTGTTACACATTTGTACTTACACACACCATTCTGAGGGTTGTTACATGTGTGTAGTTACAGAAATATTATGTCTGTAGATACTATGTAGCACTGTGTTCTTACACTGTGATTGCATACTAGATACATATCTGGTTACTATGTAAATACACAGTTATTAGGGATACTTAGTATAAAGTGGGACCGTCTCATTCGAGAAAGGAAAGTATTTGTGTTACCGCTCTAAGGGAGAAATCAGCTGATGTGTTTGTCTGTTGCGATCTCGGCACTCTGGTTGGCTTTCTGACATCTTTGAGGTCTGTAGAGGACTGGTTCTTTGGAGTTTGATCGCAAGTTGGTTGTTTGGGAGCTTTAGCAGTTCTAGCTGAGCTGTTTCGATGATGTCTTAGAGAAGGAAGCGTAGTGTGCAGATGTGACGCTCTGTGGCAGCAGCTCTGAGTTTCTTCCACCTGTTTACCGTTGCCTTCCTTCTTGATATGTGGATGATCCTTTGTTTTGGAGAAGACGCACGCAGAGTTGCACGCTCAGTAGATGGTTTCCTCACATCTTTCCAAACACACACTTATAGTTTAAAGTTCCTGGGTTGCATGCTTTTACCTATGAACTCTGCTCCACCCCACGAGGGGGTCACCCACTCAGTTAAATGTTACAGGGCGGCTCTTCTGTCCTAAGTGGTTCCTTGTCATGCATATTTTAACATACATTACCCAAGGTTCACATTGGAATCTTTCTTAAGTTTTGGCATAAAACTTTATAAAGTTTATAACTTTTGTCTGATCTAAAATATCGAACACTCGTTCCTAAAATGAAATTCAATCTATCATTACGTACCAAATACGTCTATAATTCATACATAAGAGTAAACTTCATTCACTCCATACATAAATACATGATAAGCACGTGATAACCACATTTTACAAACACCACAGCATATATAATACATATTAGAAATTGTTTGTAAACCTACATAGTTGCTACAAAAGGAATAAGCGACTTATTGTCCCTTTTGAGATTGCATTCTCTCGTTTCTTTTGTCTGTGGCAAGAAGATGCCCCAGAAGCCTGTTTACATGCTCTGCCAAGATGGATGCAACTTATCCAGCAAAATATATCTCAGACTTTATAAAGTACAAACAACTCTAACTGCTTTCATGTTTGCAACTCTCATCAGCCATATAATGCTATTAAATGCATAGTGGCCATGGCCAGTTGGAAGTCAGTTATGGGACTTTAAAATCTCTAAACAGCTCATAGATAGCAATTTAATGAAGTTACCTCAATAGATGAACTCAGTGGGAACACAATAATTGCAGATTCTGATGACATGACCTCTAAAGCAAGCTGCAGTAAATGACAACTAGCAGCCATTAGAGTATTTGTAGACTGCTAAATAACGTCTCAGGTTACGACTGTAACCCTAGTTCCTCGAAGGAACGAGACACTGCGTCCAGTAGACGCTATGGGCAACGCCTCCAGCGTTACGGCTCTGAATGTGTGTGAAATCAGACCAATGAAATGGGCAGACGTCACAGGTGGTGACATTACTGGATGGGAAGCATATGAGCGCATGGGAAACACCTGGCACTAGCAGTTTGCCATGAAGCAAAGCCAGATCTAGACTGTAAAATCGCACGAAAGTATGAGGGGTAGACCACCCCGCAGCCGCACATACATGCTCCATAGAGACCCCCGACTGCAGGGCTTTGGAAGACGCTACCCCATGGGTTGAGTGGGCCCTGACCCCCAGCCTCGGCTGAAGGCCTGACGATTCATATGCAGTATTAATCGCATCCACTATCCATCTGCTCACTGTCTGCTTGGTCGCTGTGAGCCCTTTTTTCGGCGGACCAAAGTAGACCAGGAGCTGCTCAGACCTGCGCCACATTGCCGTTCTGTGCTCGCACTGGACACATGCAGTTTACCTCCCGCTGGCCGGGCTCCAAGAAAGGAGGAGGGTTGAAGGCCTGCAGCACTACAGGCTGTGGTGTCATTGTAGGGACCTTCGGGCTGTAACCCGCTCGAGGGTACAGAAAAACTTTTGTCATGCCCGGGGCAAACTCAAGGTGGCAAGGAGCCACCGAAAGGGCCTGAAGGTCTCCCAGTCTCCTCAGAGAACATAGTGCAAGCAGAATAGAGGTTTTAATAGTCAGCATGTGATCTGAGATATCCTCTATGGGCTCGAAAGGCGGCCCGCAGAGCCCTTGCAGCACCACAGCCAGGTCCCAAACTGGTACTTTGGGACGTGCTGGAGGTCTCAACCGCAACACACCTTTGAGGAAACTTATAACTAAGGGGTCTTTCCCCACTGAGTGTCCATTCACTAAGGCGTGATAAGCCGAAATTGCCGCCACATAAACCTTGAGTGTAGAGTGAGCAACCCCTGCGGAAAACTTATATTGCAGAAATTCCAGCACTGTACCAATCGGGCAGTTAACTGGATCCCGCTGATGTTCTCCGCACCAGGAGAAAAAGACATTCCACTTTAGGGCATACAATTTCCTCGTAGCTGGGGATCTGGAATGGAGAATGGTCTGCACAACCTCGATTGACAGACCAGTGGCTATGAGTTGGGCCCCTTCAGGGGCCATACCCATAGTTACCACAGCTCTGGGCGGGGGTGCACCACGGTGCCCCCTGCCTGTGAGAGGAGGTCTCTCCTGACAGGAATCTCCCATGGGGAGCCGTCCAAAAGAGACATCAGGTCTGAGAACCATTCTCGGCCCGGCCAGAACGGCGCTACAAGCAGTAGACTGACCGTGTCCTGGCGCACTCTCTCCAGAACCCCTGGAAGCAGAGCAATCACAGCTCACAGCTGACTGCTCCACAGACCGCGGGCTGAGCGACCACTCATGACGGCTCCCCAACCGATGAGAGATGCATCTGTCGCGAGCATTATGCGGCGACACGGAGCTCCCAGCACCGGGCCCTGATACAGGAACCTGGGTTCCCTCCACATGTCTAAGGCCCGTATCGTTCGGCGTGACGCTTTGATCATGCGAAGGGGATTTCCTCTCAAGGAAAAAACCCTGTTCCTCAGCCACCACTGCAGGGGTCTCATGTGCAGCAGACCAAGAGGTATTAAGTTGGATGCTGCTGCCAACAGTTTTTGAAACTGCTTGACAGTCAGTGACTGGCCCTCTCTCACAGCTGAGACTGCCAGACGAATTCGAGCATGCATCGCAATTGAGTCCCATAGTACACCGAGATAGGTGTACAGTGTTGAAGAGTTCGGTACAGTGTACAGTGTCTGTGTTGGCTGTAGCATACTCTTTTTGGCATTTAGTCTCAACCCCAGACTTCGCATGTGAGTGAGGACGGCATCTCGATGCCTCCTCGCCTGCTCTTCTGACTGCGCTAGAATGAGCCAGTCGTCCATATAATTGAGGATGCGAATGCCCTGAAGTCTCAACGGCACAAGGGCTGCATCCACACATTTTGTGAATGTACGGGGCGAGAGGGACAACCCGAAGGGGAGAACTTGATATTGGTATGCTTTGCCCCTGAAAGCAAACCTCAGATATCTCCTGTGTGAAGGATGGATCAATATATGAAAATATGCATCTTTTAGATCTATTGTGACAAACCAATCCTCGGACTTGATTTGTGACACAACCTGTTTCACTGTCAGCATCCTAAACTTCAGTTTCATTACTGAGCGGTTCAGGGGTCTGAGATCCAAAATGGGCCTCAGCCCTCCATCCTTCTTTGGAACAATGAAATACCGGCTGTAGAACCTGGACTGAACTACGTGCGGAGGAACCACCTTGATGGGTAACACACCCGCAAAGTGCTGAATTCTGTAACCTCCTTCTACAGTTCGCAGGACCCAACGAGACACATTCGGCAGGAATTTACATGCTGCTAAATGATGTACTAAGGGAACCAGCCGCTCGAGGCTGGTCTCTGGTTGAGAAAGAGGAACTGCTTCGTTGTACCCGCAGGTGGCGTTGCACACAGTTCCCCACGAGTGCTCGATGTATTGCCTTTCAGCCCCGTTATGATGTTTCTCTGGTCGGGCTGGGGCTGAGGCTGGCACTCGTTGGAGGCATTCATTCCCTGGAGCTCTGGCAGGGTAAATGAAAGAACCTCTTGAGGGCGCTGCAGACTGACGGGTGCTGTGTGCTGAGGCAAAACCCGTGTCTGTTGGGGGGCCGCCCTCTGAAGCCAGAGACCTCAGGGCTTCTTCCTAGGGGCCCTCTTAGCCTGAAGCACAACCCTCAAATCCTGCTTCGAATGAGAGGACCCCTGCACAGAGCGCCGCCAGTTCTCCCTTTTTCTCCTGGAAGGAGCTCGTTCGGCGAAGCTCTGTTTCTGCGCTTCCCTGTATGAGGAGCTTGTTCTCAGCTGGTGCTGCTCCCGCCCAGCAGCCCTGCGAGTTGGAGAGCGGCGAGAGAGGAAGCGCTGAAATGCCGCCACCTGTTTTCGTGCCTCCTGGTGCCTGTCGACGACTGTGTTAACAGTGTCGCCGAACAGACCCTGAGGCACGAGCGGGGCGTCCATCAGGCACGCCCTGTCCTTTTCTTTTACATCAGACAGGGTTAGCCAGAGATGCCTCTCTTCAGTCACCAACGCTGCCATAGACCGGCCAATAGAGCGCGCGGCCTCCTTGGTGGCTCGCAGTGAGAGGTCAGCGGTCCTCCTGAGCTCACGGATGTCATCAGAGCTCACCGTCTCCTTCTCGTCCATCTCGCTAAGCAGGTCAGGTATGCCTGCAACACTGACATCGTGTGCATGCGGCAGCCTGACCTGCTGCTGAGTACCCCCTCCCAACCAGTGCTGAAGTTGTTCTGAGTTGCTTGGAGGGAAGGGACAGAGCCTTCAAGGATGATGCCGCGGCGGGGGACAGATAGCCCGTAAGCGTCTGTTCGATGCGCGGCACCGTCCTATAGCCCTGCTCTTTTATCCCACAAACATTTCCGTAGAAGTCTGTGGAAAGATGAAAAAGCCGGGCTGAATATGGTTTCGACCACGATCTCGGCACCTCAGTGTGGAGATCGGGGAAAAATGGAAGGCTCCGTTTTGAAGGTGGTGGCTGAGCCCGCAGATATCTCTCGTCCAGTTTACTAGCGCGGGGTTCAGGCTTAACCTCATCGGGCCATTCTAACCGCAGTTTAGAAACGGAGAGCAACAGTGCTGAACCACCCTGAGATCGAGAAGGATCCGCAGCACGTGCTTCATCGACCTCTAGGTTAGCGTCAGATCCCGCTGAGGAGGGCGGAGAGGGGGACTCATCCGTCTCCGAATCCTCCATGCCAGCGAGATCGCGCTGCGATCCCCACGAATGCTTTCTTCGCTCAGCCTCGGCACGAGCAGGTCCAGCGTCGCGGGGAGTTGCAGCGAAGGCTCCCTTCTCGAAGAGAGCCTCCCTGGATTTAGCACGTGCACTGAGTGCTTTTCACAGTGAGGGCAATCAGCTCCCTCGAGAGCTGATGCCGCGTGCTTTGCACCAAAGCAAGCCACACACAGATCGTGGGAATCACCCGGTGCAATGAAACGTTTGCAGGGGTAAGCACACGATCTGTATAATGACTCACTGTCGCCCCTGATTTGTTTTCTTCAAACATTTATACATAGTTGCTTTCTTTTTCTTTTTGGGAAACACTTTAGACAGTTTTTCACACACACACACTCACAGCACGCTTTGCTGAATGGCAAATTGCTAGTGCCAGGTGTTTCCCATGCACTCATATGCTTCCCAGCCAGTGACGTCACCACCTGTAACGTCTGCCCATTTCATTGGTCTGATTTCACACACATTCAGAGCCGTAACGCTGGAGGTGTTCCCCATAGCGTCTGCTGGGAGGAACTTCTAACACTTTATTTTGATGGGTCCACAATATACAGCTAACTGACTTTCAACTTATTCTGCAAACCCCAAACCTATCCTCTAACAGTGTACTTTGAGAGTTAGTACATATGTACTTCCAATTTAATGAGAATTAGTTGACATGTGGTTGCAAAGTTACTATAGTATATTAGAATGTCTGAATATTTCAAAATAAAGTGTAACCGTCTTTTTTCATGTAATTTTAAATTAGAGCTATGATGACAATGGAATGAGGACCACGTTGGCATTAGCTGGGGTATTTAATAACAAACTCACAAACACAGTACAGACAGGCGATGGTCAAGAGAACGGCAAAAAGAGTGAAGTAAGCAAAGCAAAGTCGTAGTCAAAGGCAAGCAAGATCGGCAACGGGGAATCAAACAACAAAAAACAAAACACTGGAACTGGGGAAACGCTTACAAGGGTAGGACAAGCCATACACAATGATCAGCAAACAGACAGACAAACAGACCGGTATTTATACAGGTGGTACTGATTGAATGATTAAACCTAACTAGCAACAGCTGTGGGGGAGAGGTGCATTCTGGGGAATGGAGTCCGGTGACCGGGAGACAGACATGAAACACACAGAAAAGAGTTTAAGGCTGGAGTGTCTATCCCCGGGCTTCTCAATCCTGGTTCTGGAGGTCCGCTGTCCTGCAAAGTTTTGCTCCAACCTTGATTAATCTCACCTGCCTGTAGCTTACAAGTAATCCTGAACATCTTAATAAGCTGGTTCAGGTGCGTTTGATTAGGGTTGGAGCTCAAATTTGCAAGACAGCGGACCTCCAGGACCAGGATTGAGAAGCCCTGTTCTTAAATGTTCAACCAAGCTGTTACCAAGATTTAACCTTCAGCTGACATGAAATCAGCATTCTGCTAGCATGGTTTAACACTTCGCTAATAACTTTAGGGACCAAGTTGTATTCATCTGTGCTTGCAATTTGTATAATTGGTCTTTATTACTGATATTATTACTTTAGCTAGCAGTCTCAGCTGGGGTGTAAAGTAATTATTAAATTTCTATTTTTTTTTTTTTGCTGATCTGTGACTCAAAATACATAGTATGATTCAAACTGTAAGTTTTGTGATCTGTTGTACCATAAATTTTAACGAACAATACTTAACGGACTTAAAAGTAATAATTAATGCCATTTCAACAATTTGGAGTATAAACCCAAGAGATCAGTATTGTGTAATCCCTAATTGATTTGATTTAATTTCAATTACTAAAAACGATCTGTAACCAGACTTTACTTGTTTCAGATGGTCTTAAGTGGTTTGATGTTCATTGTAGGAGACACTGCAGGACTTACGTTTTCGCCCAAATTATAATTTATTTCAAATTTGGTTTTCCTGTAAATATCGCATTTTGATTCATCCCTAGAGTGATATTCCGGACTCTAGTTACGACTAGAGTTAGAGAATATTTCACCCGTTTTATCATCTGTCCGGTGAATACGGTAAGTGTGATTGCTTAGGAAAGCGACAGCATTCCTCTTCGTCAGTAAGCGGTGTGATTTATCACTGAATGGCTGAAAGCAAGAACTAGACATCGCTTCTGGGATCTGCCAAGACTTTAGAGCCGCATACATTCACCCTGTCACCAGGGGCGGCCAATATGAAACGCTATAGTCCCTCGGGATGCTCAGGATAAACTTACTGACACTATCTGCTCTGCGTTTTACCAACACACATCCAATACCAAGGATTGGGAATGAAAATGATTTGGCTCATCATTGTGACCTGACAGTTAGGGTCATTTAAAATCACATATTGCTTTACCCATTATGTTAGGGCACGAGTAAACGGTCTCAACAGAATATGAAGTATCCTAGGCCTAGGTGATTTCCAGCCGGGTTCAGACAGTACAAGTAATCTCACATGGGAGACGAGGGAATCGAACACTGAGGAACCATAACAGATCCAGGCTGAGCGAGCGACTGACATCATCCCCCGAAATAACCAGCACTGGCCAGATCATTACATCTGTCTAGCCTACATGCGCTGCCCTACACTGCAGACACTTCAGGTAATGGAGGAAAATAAATAAATGACCAACAAAAACACGAACGCATCCATCTATCTCAAACTGAATGAATCGTGATGCAACAATATTCTCAAATAAATACAAATAATTAATTGTTCAATTGCTGGTGTTTGGTGTATTCTTCGTATAGTAGCGTTTAATAATATTTTAAACTCTAATTTTACTAAGTGAATGCCATTTTTATTGTCATTTGAATGATTTTCACTGTATTTTAATTTTGAACTATTGCCTAAATTGTATTAGTAATTGAATTAGTTTATTATAATTTTGTTCATATACTATTATGAGCAATAGTATCATATACTATTATGAAAATATTTATTAATATTTTGGTATTTGCTTTTAATTTACATTTTAGTCATTTTGCTAGGTGACTGTCATTTCTTTCTTTCTTTCTTTTTATTTAGTATTTTAACCTAAACATTTTAAGAATTATTATTTTAGTTAGTTGCCTAATTTCAATTTAAGATTATTTTTTTCCCTATCTAACATTTATATTTTATTCATTTTATTCAATAGTTATATGTCGACTATTATATACGACTATTAATATGTCGAACTGAATCACATATTATTTCCTACCTAGTACTCAAAACACCTTAAATAATAGTAAAGAGTATCCACAGCCTTTAGAGGAACATACTATTCAAATCCACAAAAACTGGCTGTTAAGTATAAAATCTACTCCAGGTGATATCAAACTTTTGTACTTAAACGACCTTAACTTGATTGACCTGCGTTAAAACAGATTATTAAACTTCCGCACCTCCAGAAATTATGAATCCTACTATGGAGAGGTACATTAATATTCATTAGCGGAGCCTTTGCTATTGGCGCGCTCACATTCGACGTCAGCGGAAACTAATTCTGTATTCAGCAAACGATCCTGCGCCATTGAAGCAAACTCGGGATGGACTACTTAATATTCATGAGCTCGTCTTTATCATAGTAGAAATTTGCAATTGTTCGTCCGGTACTATGGGGCGTCACCCGAGTTTATACAGAGAGGCTCATAACTGTCACATGGATGTCACCAAAACTTAACAAATTAGACGACAGACAACTTGTTTACATTCAGCGTCAAACAAGAAATCTTTTCCGATAACGACAAGCTGGGGGGAAAAACAGCAACGGTCAGTTTGATCGATTACTAGAGTCTGATTCAGTGTAAACTGATCCGAATCAGTGTTAAGATGCTCGAGCAGGTTTCATTGTGACGGGTGGACACAAAACAATATACTTAAATAAATACTATATGTGGGTTTTTTTTTATTTCTGTTTTCATCAAATAATTTAAAATAAAAAGCTAATTATTAAAAGTACAGAGTAGTTACGTTACTGGAATCCATCGATGACTGATCGTCCGCACACATGTAAACATTCTCCATGCAATTATAAAAACGCACCAATAATCGCCACAAATATGATCTGTGTGTAAATTAATACAAATGTGTTTTAGGTAAACAACACTTGCCACTATGAGTCGGTCCACTTGGTCACCTAACAATATTGCACTGCAATGAAACGATTTATGCTCAAAATAATAAAAGGAAAGGTCACTTCACCTCTGAATCCCCGGATACAGTCACTCTCCAGGAGATTTCGTTTATTTCGAGATTTTCCTGAGTTGCATTGGATGTAGCAGACAGTCCAGCGCGAACAATGTGCTCCGCTGTAGTGTGTATTTTTGTGTGTAAATGTGTGTGTGCGAGCGCGCAGTACAGCCTACGCCCAGCCCCACACGCCACTCAAGCCCCGCCCCTCAGCCCAGTCACCAATCATACCACGGCAAATGCTCAGCTCATGAATATTAAGTCGAACCCGGTGACGTTGCACGGTGTTTTTCGCCGATTCCAGAAAAGTGGCTCGTTTAGCGGCCGGGAGGCTGATCGACCGAGAACACAGCCAATCACAAGGCTTGGTCCCGCCTCCAAAAACACAACGACCAATCGGATTAGTACTACCCGCACCCGCCAGAATACAGATGTCCTGCTTTTCACACAGCCGTTCAAATGTCTTGTATCAAAGTATTTTTCGAGTGTGATTATGCAAAACATTTATGAATGAAATGGCACTTCTTGTTTCTTTGTTTATAGTGTACTTAATCAACCATCAACTACTTGTTGTTAAAGTTTATGACTAAACTGGGCCACATAGAATTGTTCTATTTTAAAAAACCGACAAAACACTAAATTAAATAAATACATTCCTATTTTTTCAATTCACAACTATTAGTACTATTACTGATAATTACATTTTTTAGCAAAGTCTTGCACTTGTCTTGGCATTCAATATGGACAGCAAAGAATATTATTATATTACTGTAATTTTAGTTGTATTCTGGTAAATTCATATATTTGTTTCTCAAAAATAGATTTTTAATTCATATTTTATATTTTTTAGAAACGTTTTGGCCATTCTGTTGAATATCTTGACCGGGCCTTTTGTCTTTCTTGTTGCTTATCTGGTCAGTTTTTAGGGAATAGTAGCCTATTTAGGGAAATACTGCACTGTGTTTCTCCAGAATGCCACAACAACACAAAATAATAACCACACACACACACACACACACACGATGTTAATAAAAACGAAAAACTGTAAAGCATCTTAATGAAGCAAATCTGTTGTGTATTACTGAGTGATTGACTTCAGTGTGGATGTAAAATTCGTCTACTACAGACATGTTTAACATTTTAAACAGTGTCACGTTTCTTCATGAACTACAAATCCCAGGTTAGCCCGTATCCAGTTGCTAAGCAAACCTATCCTCTCGCTTTCCGGCTAGGCAGAAGATAAATAACAGGCAGTAATGGCCCAGATGTGATTTAAAGTGACTGTGATGTAGGATCATGACTGTTTAAGAGAGAATAAGAATACAACTCCATCCGTATAATAAAAGGGTTGTTTTTTTTGTGTATAATAAAAGTGTATGGGGACTAAAGCCGCTTTTCCGCCAAAACCATCTGGAACAATACGTCCCAAGGACTGTTTTCCCCTTAGACGAGTCATTGTCTGCATTCATTTAATAGAATAATATGTTCCCCAAAATCTCATGTTTAACCACTACCGAAACAACAGAGCCAGCGGATAATTTCAGAAGGACTAGCCGAGATGAAGCTGCTCTCAGTGGGATACCTGAGCACTGAGTGCCCACTGATCGCCTGGAGCTCATGGCTCTGAAATCAGTGACACGCATTTTTAAATAGACACTCTCTTTATAAACAAACGGCAGATTTGAGTTTTAAACTACTACATTTACTCTGAAAACTACATTTCATGACACAATAACAGTAATATTTTGAAACTACCGTTAATATATACATATATATTTAAATATAAGATTGACTAGAGATATTCGGTATATGATCCAAAGTAACTAGTAACTAACTACTTGAGTCGTTTTTTTAACTGAGTAAATATTTCTATAAGTACTTTTACTTGAGTACAGTTTTTGGGTACTCTACCCACCTCTGATGTGTGGACACATTTCATCTCGATCAATGTGGAAGGAAAGATTGTGTGCGGTTGCAAATACTGTTCAAAGACCTATGTTAAGAATGACACAAAGATGCAGCAGCTTGTAGACCAAAGTTATCCCAGAGTTAAAAACAAACAACCCCAGACAAGAGTTCATCTGCTTCCACTCGATGTAAAAATGATTCAGATTCAAAGCCTCTCATGAAGAGCTCCCTGTCACTTTGAAATCGGAGGATTTTTTCACTCAGTGAATGAACGTAGCCAGAGGAATGCTGACGAATGTCTTGTTAGGGCAACTGGCTCACCTTTGATGCACACGTCCAATGTCTAATGGAAGAGATTCCTCAATGTTCTTCGCCCCGCGTTATACACCGGACACATGCTTTCTCTACTCTTTTGCTAGATGGAGCGTTCAACAGAGTGTAACAAAGTTCAAGCAAACTGTGCACAAAGCAGACTGCATTTCTATCATCTCTGATGGGTGCTCAAATGTCCAGTTATCAACTACATTGTCACCACCCCTCAACCAGTATTCTATAAGAGCATGGGCACGAAGGAGAACAGACACACCCTAACATCGGACCGAAAGCGGTCATCAATGGTCTTGGACCTGAGAAGGTCTCTGCACTTCTTATTGACAGTGCTGCAAACATGACGGTTGGCACACATGGAGCAGGCATCATCTTCATTCAGAACACAAATGACGATATTTTTGATGAAATCTGAGAGCTGTCTGACAGCATGACACTGAAAACAATGATCGCACTGTACAAGGCAGCGAAGCAAGCAGTAAAATATCTAAAGGGCAAACGGGTGGCCTGAGGAATCTATCTCTTTAAGCAAAAAGAAAAAAAAAACAAGAAGCTCCCCAGCATCACTCGATGGGGAAGGAGTCTTTGCAAGAGATGGCCATATCCCAGACTGCAGTCATTGAAAGTTCCATCAAAAGGTTCTTGTTCTGGGAAAGAGAAGCCTGAGAATCCTCAAACCAATAGCAGCAGCTATTTTCAAGATAGAAGGTCTTGGTCTTGATGAAGGCAAAGTTCTCGGCAGTCTTGCAAAGTATCTTAATGGGATATCTGCATCTTCCTGGTGGAAAGGACTTTGTGATCCTGTGGGCCTTGCACCCATAGCATCTGAGAGACAAGAGTACACAGGTGATAGTTCATACATGAAACGGAAAAACACAGACACAGTACATAGAAGGCTGGAGGGCCATCCAATCTGAACTGACACATCCAGCTGATCATAACAGTTAGATTAGTCAGTTATCATAATAATTGTTTGCTGTAGCCCTCGTGGGAAATGCTTTAGATTTAAAGCAAATATAAGGAAGTGTGGGTTTTTTGTTCAACCAACATTTATGCTTTTGCTCAAAAAATTCAACTTCTAATTAATTTAATTCAATTCAAATTTATTTGTATAGCGCTTTTCATGATACATATCATTGCAAAGCAGCTTTACACCAAAGTAATGTTTTACAGTATATGTAGTAGTAGTTTGTACATGTACATATGACATACAGTATGGCACATTTGTAATTGATCTGAATATCACACATTTATTGTAATTCTAATTCAAGAGAAAAAAACAATATAAACAGTTATGCGTCTATTTCATCTATTAATTTTTTTTTTTTTTTTATGATGTAACTTTCATGTAAGCAACTGTAAACTTAAATGTCTTGCTTGTAAACGGACTATCTACTGTCATCTACTGGCAGAATACACTAAATACAGGATCAGATGAGCTTTAATAACAAGGGATTTCCTTGCATGTTTACAGAGGAAATGTTTAGGTTAAAGGAAAACGAGAGAAAAAAATAAAAAATGAAAAATGTAAGCCTCAACAGCCATAAATTTTAGGTCTATCTATAAAGATGGGTAACAGTGGCGGGGAAGTTTTTGTCCTCGAGTAGTTCAAAACCTGTAGGAAAGGAAGATGTTTTAAAGAAAGTTTGTAACCAGGCTGTTTTGGGTGACTTCCATGGTATTTTTTTCCTGCTATGGAAACCACTGGTGACAGAAACAGCCTGGTTACAAACTATTTTTTTAAAGGCGATTAAAGGTGCACATATCATTTATAGGCCCTATGTATAAGCATCACATTAACGTCTCTCAAATGCATACTGAAATATTCTGCCATTCGAGATTACAATAAACCTGATATATGTATTTTTAGTTTGTAATTTAATGCACAAGTAAAAGTGAACACAGTGCACTTTTACTATAAAGTTAAACCATGTGCATTACTCATATTATTTAAATGCATAAGCTAACCCATTTTACACTCCGGCATATATGCGCAGCATGTAGTGAGCCCCTTTATTTAAAAATGAGAAATAATATATAAATGGTCATATTCACTCTATATTGATCTAACTCACAAATATCTCAATTACAATTTAGTAGAAATATATATATTTTCAGGTGTGTTTTAGGCACTAAAAACAATCCAGTACTTCCAGATAAACACCTTTGTATATTAGAATTACGAAGATTTCTGTGCCACCTCAGGCTGGTTGCTGGCACCTCCCTGACCACTGATGGGTAGCTTTAACACTTTTGAAAACCAAACGAGTGAGGGTTTCATTTGAAGTCTAACGCTGAAAAAAATGTGTGGTCAGTGGAAAGTCCCAACCACTCAAAAACAAAAACCTATATGGAAAATGTTCAGTATGTGTGGTCTGCATGTGCATGTTTTTGTGAATTGTCTTTCAGGGGTTAGGTGGGTTTCTCAAAAAATCACTCTTAAGAAGTGTGCATGCCAAATGTCTTGAATGTACATGTGAGCAGTTAATTATATTATATATTATAATAATTATATATGATGTTCCTCATTTCAGACTTTTAATAATAAGATGCATTCCATCTCAAATGAGAAAAACAACAAGCATTCATCTTAAGGAAGCACTAACAAGAGAAAAGCTTCTGGAAGATGTTTGAAACTGATTTTTTGTTTTATTAGCGCAAAAAAAAGTATTCTCTGAGCATCACTAAAGTGAGGTTGATCCACTGATGTCACACTAAATTACCAGGGCCCCAAGTGGGGGGGAGGGCCCCTGAGAAGTGTAATTTTCCTTAAAATATAATTTTAAGACCACAATAAATGTTGTTACCTAATGTAAATGCTAATATTTTGGGTAAATGCATCAGTTGATTGATGTAGGTAGCTTACGGGGGCCCATGGCCACTGCTTGTGCATAGGGCCCAGAATTTGGAGCCATGCCTCTGCCTTTAAGCACCTTTATCTTTACATCTTGTTGGGTCCAAATGTCTGTAATCTCTATTAAAATACTTGTTTTTTTTGGTCGGCGATACAGATCACTAACCACCAGAACAACTAGGCACAGGAACAGTTTTTTTCCCACATATTTAGCCTCAACAGTTAAAACATCTAATTATACATTGTCAGTCATTATAATACACAAACCCAAAATTTGCACACTTTGTGAATAACATATCTGCACACTTGTAACATGGGTACAGTTGATATAGTGTCAAATAACTTACACAAAACAATTGCATTTTGCCCTATTTTCTGTATATAGTATATTATTTAAATTAATTTTTTTCTTCTTCTTCTCATACTAGCATATTCTGTCTCTACTGTGTTATTCCTTTGTACGTTTTCACTATTATGTATGTCTTCTCTATGTCTGTATTGAAAGCTTTTGTTGTCAAGTCAAATTCCTTGTGTGCAATACATACATGATTCCTTCTATTAGTCTTATATTATTACAAAATAGTCTGAACAACAATCTGCAAGAAACATTTAATCGAAAAATGCACTTGAATTTCGTTATAGCATCTAATATGTTCACAGCACTTGAGTTTGTATAAACTTTACAAGTTTTTCAGAATATATAAATCGTCACAGTCTATTCTTAAATGAAGACCATTTTTGAGGTTCTTAAATCATTTAATCAAATAATTTCAGACAGTCCTATTTTTCTTTAAAATGCACAGTAATTTATTAAAACGCTGATGTGAGAATCATTGCTGTAGAATGTGAAGAGCGTCTGTGTTCAGTGCAGCGGGATGAAGGAGAGCAGAGAACAGCAGAGGAACAGGAAGCTCTGAGAGACGCTCTCAGCACTGTTACACAGATAACCTGAACAACATGAGATGTTCCCATACGATTCTAAAATCTGTCCAAGCTCCCGATCACAGGCAGATTTCGATACACATCCTTTGACGGGCTTTATCGTCTCTATTAACAAGCAAGAAAAAGAAATCAAGTGGGTCAAAATTGCTAACAGGGCAATAATAGAGAAGAAAACTCCTACTTTTATACCATTGACTTTTGTAGTAAAGCAGCGGCTTTCATCCCCCCAACAACTCATTACTTTTGAGCAGCTCTCATCATCGCAAGTGAAACATTTCTTTCCATTGGGGTTATAAGAGGTCGAAGAAAAACCTGCAAGATCTGTAAATAAAATATTACACCGCAATTAAACAACATTAACATAGAAGTGCACTTAAAAACGTGCAACTATATCACACAAAACTGACAATTTTGCCTACATAATTCCATAGCATTTTTTTCTAAACAAATAGTGTTTATCTCCTTTAGTCTCCAGTTAAAAGCATAACCTTTTTCAAATGTTATCTACTTTTGTATTTGGCATTTGGTAAAAAGAATAATGATACCTGTTTTGTGATTGCATAATTTGGTGGAACAGCACTTGGCATAAAACATCTTTCTCCAGCAGCCTGTGCTAAAAGACCAGCTTTTACATTCATGTTGCATGGCACAGCTCCAAGAAAAGGACTTCCAGGTTGCTACTGTACATAAAAAAAAATTCAAAAAAAAGAGAAGAATATTTACACTGGAATAAATATTTGGGGTTTTGAGTAAACATTGTATTTTTACTACGATACAGTGAAACTTGGGAAAAAAGGAACTGAATCAGAAAATATCTATAGTTTTTAATGGCCAACAATAGATAGATACCAGAATACTAGCACTATACCTCTCATGGTATATCTCACTCCTACATGTAGCTTGTTTGTAAGACGAGTCGAGTTTCCGAACCTCACCAGCTCCTCGGTCAGGTTTCTATACTGTCCTATCACAACAAACCAAAAAAACAACAACAAAAAGGAAGCACTACCTGTTAAATGGCTATGTGATATACGTTGAGTTGACAGGTCTTTTTAATAACATTTTACAATAATACATGAAATACAATTTATTAAAAAAAAAGAAATGGCAATCATTTACATGACTTAAGATAAACAATTCAAATACAATTTTTGTCCAAAACTTTTGATTTTAAAAGAGTAAAATAAAACATTGGCATTTTGTAACAGTAAAAGTGCACTTCATCATACTCAACTTACCTATGTAGTCTACTGTTTTTGTACTTGCACACTTGGTATGTTTAGCATGACATGTTTTCTCTTTTGTACAAATACTTCCTGATAGATCCTTGCAATTATTGCAGACCAGAGAGAACCCTTAAATGACAAACAGACAGAGAGAGACATTCAGTGTCATGTATTTACATCACAAAATAGATTAAATATACGGTATGCTTTCTGTACCTCCAGTGAGAAGAATGAAAAGAAGAACGATGGAGACTCGCAGATGCATCTTGTGACGGAGCAAGAATGAACAGACAATGTTTAATTTGCCTTTTATGTCCGCTTAAAAATGGGAGGGGTTTGCACATAAGTATACCCCATCAAAAACAAGCCTGATGCTTGATTTCCTTCCACAAACAATTAGATACTGTAAGTGACCGTGTAGACAAAAACAATCTGCAAAAAAAAAAAAAAAAAAAAACTTTTCCTGTTGCAGAAACCACGGTTCTGTTTGTTTTGCAGATGTGCAAAAGTGGTCAAAACCCAATACACACGATAGAGCAGAATGTTCATGCCCCGCTTTACCATCAAAATAACTTAAATTAACTTTGAGGTCCATATTTTAATAGTAGCCTAAATGTACGTATGTCTTTCCCTCAGATTTCAAGTCTCAACTCGTATGATGGTTTAGTGTGAGAAACAGACAGGAAATCATTTCTTAATGATTTAATTATGCTTGGATTAGGATCTGTTCTATGCATTAATCTACTTTATTACTTCATAAACTTGGACTGTACTGTAATGAGTCACGTGAACTATTGTGAAGCTGCTACCAGGCTGAAGGGCATTTTCCTCGGATGAGAATGACAGCTCAATTGCTAAATTACAAAGTGAGGTATAGGTTTCAATTTGACATATGGTCAAAAAATTGGCTAATGTCTCTAACAAAAAAGCATTGGTTTGTGTTAAAAGCTGCTTAGATACACACAAAAGACCAGAAAAGTCTAACAATTAAATGAAAAGAAGATACAATGCCTGACTGACAGTTACTCCCTGCTGGATACACAGGATTTCTAATTTCTCATGGTTTGAAGAAAAACAAGGACTGTGTCTTATGCATCCTAAATTCATCCTAATTGTGATATTTGTAATTTTCAATATTATTTCTTGCAGATAGCATGGAAATTATGCACACAAGAAATTACTTAAATGAAATGTTACAGAAATAAAATAGTATTTTTATTTTCTATTTTGGTCAGAAATCATTTGCAAGAAGAATAGAGTGAGTTTGTCAAGGTTGAATTCAAAAATGTGGAGAAGGCCTGACAAACTAGCAAATACAATTGCAAATACAAATACAAATGCATTTAAACACACATTTAGATATTTTATGCAATCCCAGTGATAAAAGCTAAATATAACAAATGTTTGCCTATAATAAATTTGCACAAACAATCACACTTTATTGCACAAGCAGCAGCTGATTTATAGTCATGCAAATGTCTCTCTGCAGTGTGTTCTATATGTTTTTAAAGTTTGCACAGATGTGGAGGGTCTTTGCTGCTGGATTCAGTGTAGCAGGATGAAGGAGAGCAGAGAACAGTAGAGGAACAGGAAGCTCTGAGTTATGCTCTCAGCACTGCTTGCACTGTGAGTGATGCTCTTTGCCCCGTTAGCACTCTGAATGACGCTCTTGGCACGGTTACCCTCAGTGACCCTCTCAGCACCGTTACCACTCTGAGTGACCCTCTCAGCAAGGTTACCCTGAGTGACGCTCTCAGCACCGTTACCCTGAGTGACGCTCTCAGCACCGTTACCCTGAGTGACGCTCTCAGCACCGTTACCACTCTGAGTGACCCTCTCAGCACCGTTACCCTGAGTGACGATCTCAGCACCGTAACCACTGTAAGTGACGCTTTGAGCACTGTTACCACTGTGAGTGATGCTCTCAGCTCTGTAACCTCTGTGTATGGCACTTCGAGCACCATTACTACTCTGAGTGACACTCTCAACCCTGTAACCACTCTGAGTGATGCTTTGAGCACTGTTACCACTGTGAGTGACACTCTCAGCACGATTACCCTGAGTGACCCTCTCCGCTCCGTAACCACTGTGTGTGGCACTTTGAACACCATTATTACTCTGAGTTTCGCTCTCAGCACCGTAACCACTGTAAGTGACACTTTCAACACTATAACCACTCTGAGTGACGCTTTGAGCACCGTCACCACTGTAAGTTACGCTCTCAGCACCGTTACCACTCTGAGTGATGCTCTCAGCACCGTTACATAGGTTCCCGGAACAACATGAGATGTTTTCACCAAGCTCTAAAAATTCTGTTGCATTATAACAGATAGAACTGGAGGCACATCCTTTTACCGTCTGTGGTTGGTATTGATGCTGATATTGAGGGTTCTTTTGATTTTCTAGTAAAAAAAAAAAATCAGAAAATCAGAAATCACAAATAAATAAAAACTAGGCAAGGTGACATGGCAAAAACAGTCTGAACTGGCTTTGTCATACATGAAATACAGAGAAGTGTCAACTGGACAAAACAGTGCATTGGTAAATTCTTACTGTATCCTGTGAAGCAGTAGTATTCATTCCACCGACAACTCACTGTGTCTGTACAGTCCTCCTTATCACAAGTGAAACATCTCCTTCCGTTCTTATAATAACGATAAGCTGAGAAAAAAACTGAGAAATAAGCTGAGGTTTTCAACTTGCAATCAAACATTTGATCAGCTAGGATTTGCATTTGTAAAGTTTAGTTTAGTTTAGTTAATTAAAATTTGTTTAGTTAGTTAAAGTTTACAAAGTCTATTTATTAATATAGACTATATACATTACAATATGAGAACTAAATCATTGTATACCAGTCTAGTGGTACCCAGCCACAAGCACACACTCCAGCATATTTAGATGTGATTAGTTCATGATCAAACAGAGGATGATACCTGAGTAGTATTGATCATTGCACAAATCTGTGTCACAGCCCTCGACAAAAACAGATTTGCTCCAGAAGTGTGTGCTAAAGGACCAAGATTCACATTCATCTGGCTTCACACAACTTGTCTCTGTGGTCGTTTCATCTAATCTGCCTTAATAATACAAAAATATAAATCAGTGAGCGGCTCTGGTTTATAACACATAAAAACATAATACACAGAGGTCAGTTAATAACAAAATTGAAATCTATTTTGATAGCTCTTAAGGAGATAGGTCTCCTTAAAACAAAAATAGTTTAATATTATAAAAAAGATGTAGAAGGGTGTTTCATATTTTTTGTTTCAACTTATTTGATATTATTGAAAATGTAAAGAGCCATAAATTATATTCACCCTGATATCATAAACGGACTAGTTATCCCTTACTAGTATACTTTTGAAAAAAGAACACATTTGCTGATGAAGAAGGTCTTCCGTATCTCTTATATAAGTCAAAGCTGTGAGGAAGCTAGTGTTGTTTGGTACATCAAGCTATTCCTTCAACAATGTCTAGAGATATGCATGTACTATCAATCTTCTACCTAGTTTTTTAGGAAACAGGTCTAAATTCTGCCAAGAAATAAATCAACAGTATTACTTTGCAAAAAGGAAATAAGAAAACGGTAAAACGCTTTGTGTCATGTGAAAAGTTTCACTCTAGTAAATGAACCCATTAAATCTGCACTTACAACGTCCTGTGATTTTAGTTTCGAATATATGTCTACTTGCACACTTGCTGTGTTCTTCGTCACATGCCATCTGCTCTTCACAAGGACCTTCTTGTCTATTCTTGCAATTATAGCAAACCAGAGATAATCCTTAAATGACAGAGAGACACAGAGAGGCATTCAGTGACTTCTGTATTTACATCCCAAAATATATCAAATATACCGTAATTTTCTGTACCTCCAGTGAGAAGAATGAAAAGAAGAATGATGGAGACTGTCAGATGCATCTTGTGACGGAGCAAGAATGAACAGACAATGATTCTTTTGCCTGTCTGCTTAGAAATGGGAGAGCTTGGCATACTCAACCCCCTTCTACAACCAGTTACATTTAGGATTATTTACTGTAGACTGAGTGCTGGGCCATGCCAAGGGGGATGTCTGGATTGACTAGAACAGTAAACAGGAAGTTCAGGAGCTGAACACACAGTATTACCTCTGTGTGGCAGCTGATTAGTTATTCTGGGCAAATAAACCAACACCCCTGAGTAAACAATAATCATAAATGATTCAAAGCGGCAAAATGAGGTTTTACTCTCTGTTCGTTTATCTCTCAAAAAGACGCACTCCTTGTATTTCCATTATCTTTTCATTATTTTTCCATTTTTACACACTTCACTGATGCTATTTGGAATGAGAAACTGAAACGTTCAGCTAGACAGCTACGTTTCTCTTTTTGTCAGACTTTAGAATTAACAGTGACGCTTTCTTTCCCATCCCTATAATGGAATATGTAACTCCGTAATTCTTTGATTGGACTTCCAAGACATCTGGGTTGATCTGAATAAAGTAGAGAATGCTTTGGTAGTGCACTGACTCTTTTTGCTAAAACTAAAATTTTACTAAAAACAGCTGCATACCCTTGTTACAAGTACATCATGTGTTAAGGGGAGTGTTCCCGGTTCCGGCTGATCTAATTAATGCAGCCTAACAATCCTTTAACG
>JAUCMU010000143.1:20719839-20740134 GCA_032275025.1 Enteromius treurensis
ATACACACACAATCTTTGTTTTAGCTAACAAGCATTATTTTATATATTTATATAATTTATATATTTTTTGTGTATTTATTTTTTTTCTTTTGTACACACACATACATATATATATATATATATTTTTTTATTTTTTTATTTTTTTATTTTTTATATAATACAAGTGGATATAAAACCAAAAATAGCATGCTTTTGCTGTAACATGGCTATTACTGTAAACTACTTTTACTCCTAGTAAAAATGCAACAGTGTGTGTTTGTGATTAAGCTAAAATCCTCAAATGTCAGGTTCAATCCAACACAACATCAGTGTCCCTCAGAACATTTGCACAGGCTCTCACACCCTTCATTCAGAGAATGAGACAGGAAACGGGTTCAAGAAACAAGATCAGTGTCAAACCTGTATGTAAAAACCTCCTCAAACCTCCTCCTGTTCTGCTCTGAATGAGCCTCTGAGATTCATACGAGCTCCCATTATCTGCAAACCTGGAACAAGCTGGCTTCTCATGCGAGCGACACTGGCTGCTTTCTCAAATAAATATCCCTGAAGACTTCTAATGCCACATCTTCTCCAACTGTCTAGCTTAAATGTATATATTTATAAAGTCCTGCTCCCATCAGTCAGTGATAAAGCTTTAGTATTCACGTGATGGCAGGAGATGGTTTAACCGGCGGGGGAACAGACTCAGACCACAGTCTCATCGTTTACTACACATTTAATGCTCACTTCTCCACATGTTTCAAAGCTCACGCACTAGTCACAGTCTAGAAAATTCCAGTTAAATACAAAACTAAATGTCCATGAAGAGCATTTACAGTATACTGTCCATTACCTCAAAGTGTCAGGGTAGTTTAAAGTGTCCCTATTATTATGAAAGGTTTACAATTTGGTTTTGGGAGTCATGAGGTTGACATACATCCAAGGTCAAAAACACTTTAATTTTCTTATAACATGCATTTATTTCTACCTTATTTGTTCAGTTATTTATTTTTCCAAATCCCTGCTGTGATTGGTCGATTTCATTTAAAACAGTGTTTATGAAAAACTCCAAAAGCGGCATCTAGTGGCAAAGAATGAATCTGCATTTTCATTCAGACCAAGGCTAGCAAACAAAATAGCAAAGTATTGCTTTCCTTGGATACATAAAGATGTTGTATTTTTTTCCTTGCGACTGTCTTTTGAATACTCCATTCAATGCTGATTTCAGGCCATGAAAAGTACAAGATGCATTTATCAGTAGTCATTAGTAATCATTAACTAATATTTAGAAGCTAATCATTAACTGTTAATCTTTTTTTGTCTTCACAGCAAATGCTGAATGATCACGAGACGTCGTCTCAAGACAGCTGTATTAAAAAGGTAGGATTTACTTTTTGACAGTTCTCTGATCTTGACACGTCTAACACATGTATGCTGATATGAACACACACAAATATATTAATAACAAAAATGCAAATCAGTCACTTATTTCGGTAGGGATTTATGTGCTATCTATCTATACAGTTTGATAATGAAGTTAATTGAATTATAATGCATCTAAAAGGTTCTGCTTTCTTTCATTCTATCTATCTATCTATCTATCTATCTTTCTTTCTTTTTTTTCAAGCAAACATTCAGTGCATTATGGTTTCAGTACATTTGATTCCTGTTTTTGGTGATTCACTCAAACCAATAGTTTGGTATCATTTAGCTTTAAACAATGCAACATTTCACACAATGTACAGTACATCAAACTACATACAGTACAGTGACATCAGAGAGCAATATAGGGATGATTTTAGGAAGATATTCACTATAATAGCCAGAATTCTCAACAAAATTGTGTTGTCTAGCATTTCAGTGTCTTTACGGACTATGCATGTGATATTTTGGCAAAATGGTTTATGCACCAACTTCAGACAACTGAGTGTGTGTGTCAGGGCAGAACCAGCCCTGAGGTTATGTAATGAAAACATCTGTGCCAGATAATCTATAACATCATTCTATCATCTATTTTTCTCACATCCCACCCTGTGTCTCTGGGGAGCATCTGTCTCAGACAAAAAGAAAAAAACGCTGTTATTGGGAGAGCTGAAAGATTTCTTAAGTCAAATCCCAACATACAGACAAAAAGAAAAAGAGCTTCTTTCATTTATTTATCCTTTGCTTTTAACCCGTTATCCCTTCTTCACAACACAAACACTTAGAGATGCCTATCTGAGTCTGTCCATATCTGTCCAGTGCCGAAACACACACACAATCACACTGAGCTCTTGTAGATGTACTCCACCATACATGTGATTGTGTACGTGTGTGCGTGTGTGCGTATGACATTTAAGCTTACAGTGACAATGATAGTACACAGAGACATAGATTAATTATAGAAAATCAATGTGTTGTAATTGTGTTTGAAGCAGATCGCCTCCAGCATCGTGCCTGCGAGTCTGGCTGGATATGAAAACATTTGGCTTTGTAAATGTAGCTAAAACAGGCGGCTGATGTTTTAATGGGAAGGAGATTAATGGCTCTTTTGACAGGCTCTCTGAGACGGTATCAGTGCTTTTGTGGCCCCTGCTGCGTCCCATCTCTCCTAGTCTTTAAAAATTACTTAGTGTTATTATAGTACTTGCACTGTTTGTATAGATAAAGGTCTGATTTTTGTCAGTAAAAGCAACAGTATTTAAATGTCAGCCAACAACAATTAAACAAACCAACAAAATGGTATAGTTTATCGTAATACCATACAGTATATGTTATAAATCTGGAATTACAATGAATAGTCCAGACACTATACTATGTAAACAACCTACAATTGTAGGTGGATATTTATCTCAGATTATGGTGGATATATTTGTTAATCCGTACTGTCTGTTAAGATACTATTGTACCTTAATATTTAGCTATCACCCATGCCATGTGGCACATTGCACCACTTCATGGAAAGGTGAAACGAGAGTTGTTCTACCCGTTAACATCAGTAAAAAGAGGTCTGTCCGCAGGGGAACTGAATCTCTAATGTTATCTTAACTGAACCAGAAAAATCCACTCCTGTAAAAATATAATCTCAAGCAACCCTGCAAATTTAGGGCTTATGATTATGCCGCCAAATACATTAGCGGTCAGGAGGGGCATCGTGAAGCCCTCAGGCGGGTCGCCTCAAATGTGACGATTGATTGATTATCATGATAATTTGTTTGAAATGATTATCTAGATATAATAATCACCGCCGTTCACCCCCTGCCTCGTGCTGCATTTTCATGCTCTCTTGTTCCCCCGTATAATGCGCCTCCATCAGAAATGGCCTCTGGTTATGCAGGCGTAGTAACAGGGGCCTCCCGGTCGGGTCCTCAGGGGCTGGGGGGCCCCATTGATGAATGATGACCCAAAGGAGCCTGAAATCAGAGAGAATAAACAGGGGGAAGAAGAGGAGAGGAGAGGGACAGGGAAGGCTGGTAACTATCTGTAGCGGAGGGCAATTATACGCCAGGCCAGGCAGCCCCAGGGGTAGCAGATCGCTCTGAAGAATGCACAGAGGTCCTGACCACCCAATACACTCACACACACACACACACGATGGGAAAGGAGCAGAGTTTTTGCTTTTTCATGAAAAAGCATTAAGAGAATTTGACAAGCTAATCATGCCTGATCTGAACGACAATCACAAAATGGCCCTTCATAACGAGATTTCAAAGCACATTAAATGTTTTACGAGTGTCTCCCCATCTGCTAGCGAGCACATATCTAAGCGATTCGAACAGTTAACTAGTTTTGCGTCTGAACGCTTTTAACGACACTTTCTAACTGTCACTTTAGGAGCTCGTTTGAGGGAAAGCGAATCCACGCTGGAACATGCCTGTTCAATTAAAACAGAAAGCTTTCTCATGCACACCAGCGCTAGACACTCTGAAAACACGGGGCAATTGAAGACGTTTAGCCTTTTCTGTCACTACAAGGGGTGGAGGACTCTGTAGAAATAATATTTAAGGTTTTCACCATGACTATGAGAAGACTTAATGATAATATCCCTTCTCTGCCCCTGGCTCGGTTACGTTTTAATGGCCCCTGACTGACAGTCTTTCTTTCTGTGTGGGTGTGGGTGCTTGTTGAAGTGGCATGTTATTTAGAAAGATAATTTCTCTTGTTTGAGGAGAACGATCAATTAGGCCGTGTATGATTGTTCAGATACTTTTTTTTTTCAGGTGTGATAGCTAATCAGCTTTGTTTAAAATGAAATCAAAATTGACCTACAGTAATGTATCATCAAAATGTAAAAACTATGAAACTAGCCAACTAATGAAGAGAATGCTTAATACATGTCCCCAAAAATATATATGTGAGTATATAATTCTCGTCGTTATACATTACCATCACTCTGTTCTTCTATTTGATAATGTTCAGTGCTTTGCTACAATCTGTATTGTTCACTTTTGCGACGCTAGGAGAATACTTTATTATTTTTATTTTTTATATTTTCTCAACTATTCTTCTCCCATGACTTACATCTTCCGCCAATTTAGAGAGTATCACAATGTATGCGCACGAATGTATACAAGGCAAATACGTTAAAGTTTGCGTATGCTGCTTCTGTTGTTGTTGTTCAGTGCTGCCACCTTGTAGAACAATTAGATACTGCAAATCTTTATTAAAAAGATAACTTTAAGTAAGTATTAAGGATTTTGGAATAAAAGAGTGAGCAGACTAAGCCATTAATATGTTATAAAGTGCATTAAACTTTAATATTTTACATTTTACATCATACTCATTTTTTTTTATTTTTTTTTTTTTATCGTAATTATTTCATGTGAGTAATGACATGGATGCTATCAAAACGCCTGGAAGGATGCACAAACATTGTCTTCTGACTGTCAGTTTACAGCTCTTCGTCTTCTCAGAGCGTGCACACGTATAGATACACACACATAAAAACCCCTGAAATATGCAAAGGTTGTTTGTGAGGGCGGATACGAGACATTTTTTATCTGGCCTCTTATTCCCAAAGGCCTCTCCTGTCATACTATCGCTCCTCTTTGAAAAGAACAGAAAACAAATGTCTCTTTCTGTCACATCTGTGGGAATTGTCCTTTCCAGAGCAGAATGCTGTCATTATCCCTGATCTTCCCAGCGCTCGCAGGACTAGAGCCTCAGATACAGTGTGAAAAGTGAAATGTGTGTGTGTGTGTGTGTGTGTGTGTGAGAGCGAGCGAGATCAGTGATTGAGGACGGAATGATCCATTGTGGACAGAAGCCGGTCTGTGACGGCACAGCTCTGCTCGGTTGTGCAGGAATTCAAGTGGGAGCGAGTGAAGAGGGATGCAGAGCAAATAGAAGGCTGCTGAATGAGCAGTATATTAACTATTTAAAACACCATCGCTCTGTTTTCTCTCTGTGATGTCTGAAGGGAACTTTCTTCGACTGTCTGTGAATAAAGACAGTATAAAGTGACTCGCTTTGTCTTTACTCAGATTCCTCTTCTATTTCTCTGAGTGGGTGTTCATTAATTCAGTTGTGTGACTGAAGTCTGGGTCGCTCATATAATAACATGGGTCGGGCTGCCGTTGACATGGAAACCCGGGATGGTCGGGGTGCTCTGAAACCCTCTCATGCTCTTTCTGTATACGGGGGACGAATTAGGTTTCGCTGTCTCAGAGCAGGGACAGCCATGTCCCCAGGCCAATTTCTGGACCGCGGCTTTGTGTGCAGTGGCCCCAAAACTATTTGAACGCCGAAGTCCTAAAATGTCACCGTGTTATGCAACAAAATATCAAACCAAGTGGCATTTATTTTAAAGAGAGATAGCGCAAACACAGTTTGCAAGCTAAATAAAAAAGTATTTTTCTGTTTTAGAAAATCTTTGTGACTCTTTGTGGATGTCAAAGTTTTTCTTGGAAAGAAATGTATGTGATATGAATAAAGACACTTAAAATTGATCAAAAGTTACAATAAATACATTTATAATGTTACAAAAAAGAAAAAAAAACTAATCTGGTAACAATTTTATGTAGCTGCTTAATATCATGCATTTTGGCTGCTTATCATAAAGCACATCAATTCATCATATTGTTCTAGATCGCTGAACCCTTATATCTTAATTATACAACAATTACCTTAATACTGTAAATAAGCTATTTATTAAAGGAAAACTATTAATTAATTGTGAATATGTGTTTCCTAAATCTAAATTTAAAATAAAAATATTTTTTAAATACCTCTGTTCTTTTGGATATTTGTTTTCAGCATTATTAATAATAAGGAATATTTCTCAAGCAGAAGATAGGTGTATTAGAATGATTTCTGGAGAATCATGTGACACTAAGGACTGTTTTATTAAATCACAGGAATAAATAGCTTTTTTTAAATATATTAAAACAGAAAATGTTTATTTTAATTTGTAAAAAAAAAAGAAAGAAAACAATATCACTATTTTTGCTGTATTTTTTATAAATAATTAAATAAATAAAGGTACTATTAACTATGACTTTTCCTAATAAGCTGCTTATTAATAATTAGTAAGGCCGTTGTTAAGATTAATTACTGGGTAGGATTAGGGATGCAGAATAAGGTCATGTAGAATATGGCATTATGCGTTTAAAGTGCCCCCATTATGCCATTTTAAAGGTGGCTAATATTGTTTTTATAAGTGTCTTAAAACAGGTTTATGTGTATGCAAGGTCAAAAACACTTTAGTTTTCTCTTAAAATAGATTTTATTTTACCCCATTTCTAAATGATTCGTAAACGACTCGTGTGAAGCAGTTCGAAGACTCAGTTTCTCTAAACCCCTCCCTCCCGTGATCCCTCACTGTGATTGGTCAGATGGCGCAGTCCTATATGATTGGTCTACCGCTACAGCGCTCCACAGACTCAAAGCTTGAACCAAAACTAACGTGGACAGTGCTTTTGTAAGCGAATCGGGCACACCTCTACGTAGTGAACTTTAGCATTGCATAAAGCATAACACGGCGTTAAACATTGTTTATCATCATTACTTCGGTCACATTTACACATAGCCGGCTATTTAGTGAAACGAATAATTCCTCCCTTCCGTTTTCAATTATAACATTGTGCAAACAACATCGTTTTCAAAAAACTTGTCATTTATATTGTAAATACGCCGTCGAGCGCGATAATAACTATGCCAAACCTATGTAACGTTAAATAGATCGCTCACCTGACGTTAAGCATTTTCTGGCACATAACCAAACCGCAGGGAAATACCTCCGTTCCCTGAAGGGTTACAATACGTAACCGAGACGTTCCCTTTCAGTCGGTCACTCCGAGTCACGTCGGTGATCAACGAATAGGGATCCCTATGGAAAACGCCATGGAAGCTGTCACTTCCAGTGTCGTGTGGGGACGAATCGTCGACCAAAAACGCCTGCAGGTCCCCTACCTTCTTGATAGGCCAATGCAAGAAGGAGAAGAGTTTTCATTGAGAGAGACTTTAACTCAACTGCTTGCAAGGACTCAAAGGGACCTTCCCTCAATGCTCTCAGCACGAGGGAGAGGTCCCAAGAGGGTGTCGTAGGGGGCCAAGGAGGATTCAACCTTCTGGCCCCCCTGAGGAACCTGGTGACCAGGTCATGCTTACCCACGGACCTGCCTTCGACAAGGTCATGGTTTGCAGCGATGGCAGCCCCGTACACTTCAAGGGTGGAGGGAGACAGCCTTCGCTCCAACTCTTGCTGCAAGAAGAGAAGCACAACTCTGATCGGGCATCTCTGGGGGTCCTCTTGTTGGGAGGAACACAACATGACGAACAGGTTCCATTCCAATGCGTAGGCAACTCTTGTAGAAGGTGCTCTCGCCGAAAAAAAATTGTGTCAACTACCCCTTGAGGTAGGTCACTAGAGGTAGGACACTTATTTCGGGCAGAAGCGAGGCTGGAGTCCATGAAGTCATCCTCCCGGCTCTCGAGCTGCTGCCTGTAATGAGAGGAGAGTGAGTGTGTAACAAGGCTCTTTTTATAGGTCTGTCCACAACGCCTCGTCCCCTCAGGGGACCCAGATAAAGAGAAACCGTTCTTCCTGTCGAGATTTTGAAATTTTTACCCGGCCCTCCACCGGGAGAGGGAAAGGTGAGCTCACCATCTCCCGAAGAACAGTACCTTCTATCCCTGGGTCACCCAACCTGGGGCCTCCTACCCCTCCCAGCAGGGGCCTGGACGGGCTGGGTGGGTGCCCGGCTGCCCGGTTGCCGGCTCCTCGACACAGCCAATGTGAAGGCTGCTGCGCTGGCAGTGGAGGAGCGGGGGAGGCAGCGGGGGACCGCTCTCGACGACGAGCAGGCTGATGCTGTGCCAATAGGGCCTGGGTAGAGGCAGCAGCTGGCCGCCATGGCAGAATGTGACGGATAGCCTCAGTCTGCTTCCTGGCGGCGGAGAACTGCTGGGCGAAAATCTCCACCGCGTCGTCGAAGAGGCCTGTCTGGAACACGGGGACATTCAAGAACCAAGTCTAGTCTGCCTCGCGCATGTCGGCCAGACACAACCACAGATAGCACTCTTGGACTACGAACACAGACATCGCAATGATAGAACTTCCGGGTCATGGCCACCCTCGTGCAGGGCCTTCAGTGCCTTTGCCTGATGGACCTGCAGCAACGCCATGGCGTGCACGGACGAGGCAGCCTTTCCACAAGCTTTGTAGGCATCATCGACGAGAGCCGATGAAAACCTACAGGCCCGGGAGGGTAGCAATGGGTTACCCAGCCACGAAGTAGAAGCCTGAGGACACAGTTGCATCGCAACAGACCTCTCCACCTGGGGGACCCCCGTGTAGCCCCAAGCTGCGTCACCGTCAAGGGTGGTGAAGGAGGACGAGCCACTGGGTCGCTTGCTAGCAGTGAAAGGTGCCTTCCACGACTGAGTGAGCTCATCATGCACTTCCGGGAAGAAAGGCACTGGGGTGGGTCCCTGTGCACCAGCACGGGCCTCACCGAGGTACCAATCGTCCAGACGGGAGGGTACAGAACGAGATGGAGGATTCCAGTCAATCCCGACCCCCCTGGCGGCCCGGGCGAGCATAGCAACTAGCTCTCGATCAGCGTCCAGCGGATGCCACCCCGGTTGACGCGTCATTTCCAGAACCGTACTCTCCTTCCGATGCTGCAACCGACATCTGTTCGTTGGGGGGAGCACCAAAGGTGACTTCCGGTACCGTTTCCAGCCCGAAAAGCCCCAATGGCAACTCCAGCGGTGTCGGAGTGTGAGTGACAAGAGGCTAACGAAGAGTCCTGACTGTCACTTTAAGACCGGCCCCGCCCACTCCGGAACCGAAAGCTCTGCGGACGCTGCCAGCACGAGCCCCGGATTGCGGAAGAGGGACTCCACCACGCTCGAGGTGTTTAAGCCTGGTCCACAGCTCCAGGACATGACTCATCCATAAACGCTGCTTTAGCGTGCTCTATAGCACGTAAGGCAGTGTTTGTGACCGTCCGCCGGCGCCAGATAACAGCCACACCCAAGATCGCTCGGATGGTAGGACATCCTTAAATGGAAGCGTCTTTATAAAGCCGTACCACCCGTAAGCCTGTCTCTTTTAGGCTTTGCTCTTTTAGTAAAGGCTGAAGCGAACAGGGGAGATGGTTGCTCGGATCACAAATGCTGATTTGCCATCTCAGAGCGAGATTCCTATTCGTCTGTCACCGGCGTGACTCGGAGTGACCGACTGAAAGGGAAAGCAATAATTTGTTGGTGAGCAAAAAATACTTCCAAAAAAATAATAAAATTAAGTAAAATTAAATTAAAATAAATAAATAAATATTACAGCCTCATACATGTTTATTGACATACATATACTCTATGGATAACTCATGCGGCTCATGACACACTGTTATTGTCATTACATAAAATGGCTTTTGCACCACTTTCAACTCTTGTAATGTAATGCTGATACTTCAGCTGAGTAAAAAAAAAGTGAATGAGAACGAATGAGAAGTAGAGTGGGTAAGGACAAGAGAAGAGCAGAATGCCTGAATGCCCAGGAGAGAGCATCTGCCAGTCGGCCACTGTCTGACACAGAGACAGACCACTTGTTTGGAGACCATGCCCAGCCATCTTAAGGTCATGTAAAATAAAACTGCCTCATTCCTGTACTCACCAAATCACCAAATCTGGATCACTTCATCCAGCGATAGAAAACATTCACAAGAAATGGGTCTACCAGAGACAGCAGAGGTGAGGGGAAAGTTTTAGGCCTGTTTTTCTCACAAAATTTGTAAGTTTGATTTGAATTTATTTCAGTAGTCCACTTTAGATGTTCTTTTTACGAAAATATTTTTTGAAACAATGTCAACTAGCTCTTACCAGAGTATTAGTAGCCTGTTAAGTTATGGTTAATAATAAGTTGACATACTTTTCCAATGAGTCAAATTTATCAATTTAATTTATTTATTTATCATGCGTTCATTCATTGATTTATTCATTGATATATTTTTTTCTCTTTTAAATCTCTAAGCAAAATGTATTTTAAAAAATTACAAAGAAAATGAAATAAAAAATATGGTTTATTGCAGTTGCTGATACTTATTTGGCTAAAAAAAGAAATTCTTACTTTAAAATTACATTGTAGTCACTTTATATACCAATAATATATTTTAGTAAGATGATATTTAAACAATACGTTAACATGCTAATACTACAGTCAATAGTAAAAATCAGTCCCTAAACTAAAGTGTTTAATTTCTCCCTAAATTATAAGTTTATTGATTGAATCCTTCATACTATTCATGGGCAGTTTCTCATTGTTTATGAATTCCAGTATATTTCTGTGTGAGTATGTGTTTTAATGTTTTGATAGCTGTGTTGTCTGAATCTAATTTCGGCACGCTGCAAATGTTTCAAACCTACAATCCCAGTTACCGACTTTAGCTGGCTCCTGATGTCATTCTGCTTAACTGACCTCATTTCTTAGCCATGCCGGTATCGCTTGATAAATGGTGTTTCTGAATCGCTCTTATCTCTGTGAATTGTGTTGTCGCTAGCATGCTCACCACTCCACCGTCTTGCAAAATCCCTTTCAAAAGCAGATCCAGCTGAAGTTCACAAACAGCTCGTTTCTCATCCTATTGTGGTGCCTGTCACCTCAGAAAAGAGCCCAAATCCCTGGTTTGTTTAGGAGATCATGTGATAAACGCTACGCCGCTAACGTTCAGGATGGCTGACCCGAGAGTGCACTGCGGAGGCCGGACTCCAGCGCTGATCTTGCGCTTTAATAAACCTTTTGTTTGAATCTGCCAAAGCTTCCTAGTCATATTTGGAAAGAAATAATAATCGTTATGAGTAGCCAAAATAGCACTGCTATTATTTGGAAACAAGGGTTAAGATGCTATTGATCTTCTCTTTACTCCGAAATGATGGCAAACAGAAATGGAGTATGATTACCTGATAAATCCCCAAGGAAAATAATGCAATGTCATTGGTACTGGATTTTTTTAGTAGTGCTGAGCAATTTAGATCTACAGTAGAGTATGATTAGTCAATACAATCATATAATAATCTGCATATGCTGTAATCTTGAGTGCCTAACAACATTTATTTCATATAATATGAACAATTTTGCATTAAAACATTGATTTATTAAACAAAAACATTAGTTTCATAAAGCCTGGTAAAATCTTTATTGATTGATTGAATTTTGTATAAATTAAATGAAATTTAATTAAATTTAGTTTAATTTGACTAACTTTCATGAATACATAAATAAAATAAATTTTCTAAAAAATAATAAAATAGAATAAACCTTCAAATATTTGAACTAATATAAACATATTTTTATAATTACTTAATAAAAATTGGTGAAGGTTCTAAAGCCAAGATTTTTGTTTTCTTTTATCGAGTATATTTTTCTTCCAATTACAGTAAAATACCTTTTATTTGCTAATCAATCTGATGGCAAATGGCATTTAGTAGGTTTTTTTTTGTTTGTTTTTTTTGGCCATGTTAATAATTTAGATGAGTTAGAAAGCTTTATGAACAGCTGTTGTTGAACAGGTGTTGCACATCAGAACCATCAATACATCATGTATTTTAGCACAATTGGGCTCTGCATTAACCCTTAGTGTGCATAACTTATGATACAGGTATTCCATGTGATAATTCTACATTTGTATTAACCATTAATTGCATTATACTTATAATATGTCATTTTATTCATATCCGATTTTGCAGCTTTAAATGGTTGTTGACAGGGAAATTGTTGACAGAAATGTGTAATTGTTGTCAGGAGGAGCTGTATGTATGTGTACTGTTTTCCATTAGTACGGCGAGCAGTGCGATGCGTCTGTTGCGTTGGACCGCACACATGATCAGATAAATCCCTCTTGAAACTGAGTGTTGTTCTGGAGGAATCCAGATGTGTGTGGATGTGCGGGTGGAAGCTAACGTGACTCCATCTGTGGCACACATGGGAGAGATTGTGTAGTAGTGGGAACAATTCAGGGTCACTCGCAGCCTGAGCCGTTGATTCTTCACAGGTTCTCTGTTATCAATGAGCCAAACTTCACACACACACACACACACACACACTCAGCCATTAATGAACCTCAGAGTGGCTCTGTTTAAAAATGTTTGTTATGAATCACAGATTAGTTATAATAATAATGATAATAATAATAATAATAATAATAATAATAATAATAGATAAAATATTAGCAAAAAAATCCAATCAAATCCAATTAACAGTTAGAAAAAAAAATAAACAAAATAAATAATATGTATTATTATTATTTTGTTTATTTAAATATACAAATTATTGCAAAAAAAAAAAAAGTACTGTTTTAGGTTGAAGTGGGTGGAGTCTTATTTAAATTAAATTAAATTAAATTAAATATTATAATATTTTTTTTTATTTTATTTTATTAATTTAATTGTGGTATACATACATTTATACAACAACAAAAAAACATGGAATAGTTCCAGTTACTGAACAAAAGCAGCCCTTGTTCGGGGAAATAAAGCAGCATAAAAACAAAGGAGCTGTGGATGGAATTAGTCAGTAAGAACACAGGGAGGTTTAAAGCTTTCGCAGTTCGCACCCTGATTGAGATATGTTAATAAAACAAGGATTCACCCCCTCCTCAGTGCTTGGGCTTTGAGGGTTTAATCTTTATTATGGCGTATTACCCCTCCGTGAGCTCTCTGGTCCCGCCTGGCACCACAGACCTCAGCCGCTCAAATGAACTGTTAAATAACTCCACCTAATCCTGAGCCCTGAAACAATAGGTGCTTGGAACATCCATTTTCCATCCATCAATCAAGCGCTTAGGCTTTGGAGATTTATCATTAATTATACATGTAGAAAGTGGCGGGCATCTCGGGACAACCTTGCTAGAATCCTGCAAAGAAGCCCTGAGCGTGAAGAAAGAGAGAGGGGAAAAACCTGCATCACCCTCTCTCGCCCACTCGGACTCTGGTCAGCTCTCGTCAACAACACAAGAAAAAATACGATTTGGTCCCACATCAGCCATTGTTTAAGAAGGGAACCTTTTCTGGTTTGATAATATGCTATTTCTCTCAGATGAACATTGTATTTAAATGAATCTCAAGCTAAATAAAGCTAAATTTGAATAAATATTAGCACATAATTAATGTAGAATCTATAATGTACTATTGCAAAAATCAAGCTTTTGCAGAAATTTTAATGGATATAATTGAATTAATACTTTTTAGCCTGTAAAATTATTGTAACAAGATTGACAATTACATTTTGTTGATAAACATAACAAAACATTGTGTAGAGTTATGAGACATTGACTTTTTATAAATAAATAAAAAGTAAAATAAAAGTAAAGTAATAAAGTAAAAGTTATTTATTTAAGGTTTTTAAGATTCTTTATAATTAATATATATATGTGTATATATATATATATATATATATATATATATATATATATATAAATATATATATACCAATAAAGAATAAAAGATCAGCAATAAAGAGGTTTATATTCATGTATATTAGATGTACATTCACCCAATTAAAAATTAGCATCAGATATTCATGTGCGATAATTTTTTTAAGCATTTGTGTGAGTCCCGTTTTGTGTTATGACCCAGATAAAAGAGAGTTCTTTATTTAAAAAAAAAAAAAAAAAACTAAGCCCAGTCTATTTAGCCTCTAGGATGAAAACATTTATTTATGCAAATGAACAGTGGCGGCCTATTAGTTAATTAGGACATAACGACCAGCAACGGTTACACATTACGTTGTGTGGCGACATACCCTCGTGACTCTCAGGGTGAGAAAGGACTTCATCACAGCCTTCGTCAGCACAAACACAGATCGTTTAGTGTCACAAACAGCAGGCTTTATTAAATAAAGCAACGCGGAGGAACAGGACGGTCTGAATATCCGCCAGTCATTAGGATAATTAAAGAGGAAAAGCAATTGAGTAAACAAGGTTGTTAGGCTGTCACCCCTAATTAAGCCATTAGTGAGGAGGGAGCGAGTGTCGTGTTAATTACCGCCTGCTCGTCGAGAGGAGGCTTCGACACTGGAATTATCTGATTGAGAAACAATGATTAGCCAAAGCAGGGGGCAGAGCCCGGAGAGATGCTCGGGACAATACGGACGTCTCTTGCCTTTCACTTCATCCCCAATAATCCCTTCAGTCTGTGAAACAGCCCATTCACGGTATACACAGCTATGATGAAAAGAGAAGAAAGAGCATGAAGGACTTTCAGTGTGCGTTCAATTCCTTGGCTTCATGTTCCGCTAAATAAGTATATAAGTACAAAAATATTATTTGATTTCCTCTGGAGGTTTATAGATTCTCTGTCTGAAGCAGAAATAAATGGAATGATACAGACCGGACACAGAACACAGGCAGATAAAAAAAAAAAATTCAAATTCCCCCTTAATGCAGGCATTATCATATAAAATGTGCTATTACATGATGCGATGCAGAACATTAGTCAGGAAATCACAAAGACCCCGGTGCAATAATTCACAATACAGAGCAAGCAGCACCATTTATTTTGTTTGAAGCGCTCCTGCAATTCCACCTGTAAGACCTTCTTACTGTATAATCTTTTGTGTGAATGTGTAAAGGAGATATTTTGTATTTGTAAGCCTGCACATTTTTTAGCAGAGAAGAAATGAATGTAACATGCAGTGGGATTTGTCTCAGTAAATGCACACTGCAAAAGATAATGTGTTATTTCCCCTTGTTTAATATCTCAAAGGGATAGTTCACACACACACACACACACACACACACACACCCTAAACATGTACAGTATGTTTCTGGGACTTGAGGGGACTTTTCATAGACATCTATTACTTTATACTGACCAAACAATATATTTTTTTCCCCTAAGCCAACCCTAAGCCTACACCTTATTGTAATCAATAATGTAGCATAAACACACACACAATATCATTTACTAACCCTTTTTCAAGTTTATTTCTTCTCTTAAACAAAAATTTGACATTCTGAAGAACATTGGTAACTATTAATCTAAATTAAATTTAATAAATAAATAAGTCACTGAGGATCAGCAGCTGTTTGGCTACCAACATTTTTGAATATATATATATATTTTATTTTTTATTTTTTTTTGTGTTCAGTCGATGAACTAAACTCCTTCAGGTTTAAAACAATTTGTGAAAGTAATTTTGCTTCTCAAGCAAATACATCTTGATTTAAGAAGGTTTAGATATCTGTCCTGGAAAACAAGAATATTAATAAGAGGATGTTTGCTTGGAAACGTTTGCCAGGGTTTTCCAGGTGCTCAAAGCACACGATTTGCCGCCTCCATACCCACACCGAAGTAAAAGTGCCTTCGTTTACAAGAAAAGATGATTAGTTGGTAAATTTTCATCTTTGATCACAATAACGCTTTCTCAGAGTTATCAGGCCCTCGTAAGCCGCTTTACCACCCGTTCCCTTTAGTCATTACGCGGGATTTGATTTAAGATCTCGCCCGTAATGGCAACGGCGGCTTGACAAACATGACTTCTTAGCAGGTGATTTGCGTCAAGTATTTTCTGAACCAGCACATAAATGAATTAGCAATAAAATGGACTTAGAGCCCTAATAGCAGGGGAGCCCATTATTGCGGCTCTAATCACTAAAGAGATGCCATTCAATTGCCTGGAGAAGGCGCGTTTTTGGGCGGATTTCATAAAGTAACACATTTGTAATGGAAGGCACGCTGCTTGAGCTGAAGCGCGGGAAGCTTTTCTGTACATGTGAGTTTTGATTACCGCTGGCAACAGGCTCTTAGCTCGCGCTGGAGGCAGGGGCCGAGCTGAAAGGGGCCCAGCGTGCGCACGCTGCCTCTGAAATTACGGCAGCCCAGAAAGTGCTCCTCTGCATTTATAGTGCATTTAATCAGCGGCCGACTTTTTGATAGTCAAACAATAGTTAATTACAGTAGCACCTGCCTGAGAGGTCGGGGTGGATCGTTGTTAATGAGGGCCGTGCGGCGCCTGCATCTTTTACCGGAATATATAAAGCTCCAGGGATGCACCGCATGGCTTCCTCGGCCCGCCACTTCCACGCGTCGCTCACTGTGAGATGATTGATGGCAGAGACGGGGGAGAGAATGGAGAAATGGACTTTGATTCCATCTCTTGTGTTTGGAGAAATTATATATCTTTGCTCTCAACTTCAGAGAAAGAGAGAGACTGAAAGCGGGGGTTGAAGCGAAGGACGGCTCGCTTCATAACTTGGTTTAATGTTCATTTTCTCTTTATTTGTAGCTGTTTCCTACCTTTTCAAGAAGAATTATAGGCATTTAAAATTGCGAAACGTTATTCGGTTTATTTCCAGGTCAGTCTCAATTGCATGCATGAGACCAATTAAAGTTCAGAGTAATTTTATGTTATGTTTTTTTTTTTTTTTTCTTACTTAAATAAGAATAATATCATCATCAGAATATCTTCTGGGTAAGATGACAGGAATACATTTTCCTTTTAAACATATTAACTTGCAATAATTTCATCTAAAAGTAACACGTAATAATTGTAATCAATTAAAACTGTTTTTTGTTTTATTTATGTATTTATTTTTTTATGCAAGGATGCATTAAGTTAATTAAAGTGACAGTGCATATATTTATAATGTTGCAAAACACTTATTTCAAAAATATTAGGCAAATCAGCATATTAGAAGGATTTCTGAAGTGATCATGTGACACTGGAGACTGGAGTAATGATGCTGTATTGAGACTAAAATAAAAAAGGTAAATAAATATAAATTCACATGCTTTAAATATTGTATAATTCTGCATTTTGTATAATACAGTGTTTTGATATTTTACCTTACCTTTCTGGTGACAATTTACTACATTTTAGCAATTTTTTTATAGTAAAATCTGGAATTCTGTATGACACGTAACTTTCAAAAAAACTATCGTAAAAAAGATAATGTATCATGAGAAATATTCACCGAAATTAATGGTGTGACAACTTGCCCCTTTCCCGAGTGGTGGGGATCTCCAGAAAACAATCGTAAGTGTAGACAATGTAGTTAGTGATAAAAAATGATCCATTCTCCCCTTTTCCCCTTCCAATCCCCCCAGGCTGGAGAAAATGAAGAGAGAATGGCTATTAAAGGCCAATTTGATAGCGCACACTTCATGTCGGCCATGCCAGAGCAAGATGCGCTCGGCTGGACACCAGAGCAAAGTGTATTAAAAATGACCTCTGTGTCAAATGCGTTCATCAAAACAAACGCTAAACACATACACACACATATTTACTCCATCCAAAGGGGACAGCCTGTTCTCAAACCCAATGATCAGATGTTTTGCGCACAGGTTACATACTCTTTTAAGCATGCTTGCTCACAAACCCTGAGAACGTGGCCTGCTGCTGCTGTGTTTGTGCTGGAGTGAGATATTAGCTTTTCTTTCCTCTGTCAGGATACTCTGACCTCTCTCATTCATTCCTGTTTCATTTGTTTGACCCTGACCCCCCTTTTCCAGAGCCCTGTGCTCTGCTGTAATCTATTTTTCTCTTCTCTATTGGTAAGCATATTTGCCATAGCCAATCAGGTTGATTGATCATCAGCAAGGCCGCAGGTTTGGCAATCAGCTGGGTTGTCCCGGCCGACGCAATTTCCCAACAGACACGCAGAGCTTGACAGCACAATAAACTGGCTATTCATCAAAGTGTCCCGCTCTTGGACATCAGACCTGCCCCGGGGCCGACTCTCGTACCCCATAAACTGCTGTGTGCTGCTCTGAGTATGAGTGTACTCACCTCTTGCTCTGCGCGGTTTGTGTGTGTTTGTTTGGTCAAACACATAAAATGTGTCATTGAAGCAAATAACATCCTTATAGTTTTTTGGTATTATTATGTACAAAATATTCCACAGCAAAACGAAACATATGTATTCCTGCAAACACAAATCATGTAATAATGTATCATGTAGCATTATAAATTATCATGTTAGTATTTTATAGTAAACATCGCTGTTATAAAAAAACAAATAATAATAAATAATGCAAATACTTTGAGATTACTAATAAATTGTATTAATTTTTTGATTCATTTAATTCAATTTGTTAATTTTAATTTCTTCTTTATTTTTATATTTTATATTGATGTATGTTGTATTTTTCTTAGTTTTATTTAAACTATTTTATTTTAAAATGTATTTTATTATTACTTTATTTTCTAAAATATAATATTGAATTTTCTTATTTGTTTCAATATTAATTACAAATAATTTATTTTATTATTAATAATAATTCATATTACTGTATTTATTTTGTATTATTTTATTATTATTATTATTATTATTATTATTATATAATAGAATAACTATGATTTTTTTTTTTAGGTTCCCACAAGAACCTTTAAGTAGATTTTTTTCTTTCTTTCTTTTTTTCCCCCTCATAGTTTGAAGAACATGCACAATCCGAAGAAAACCTTTTCCCTCAAAGTGTGAAGAACCTTTTCTTTTCTTTTTCTTTCAATACATTGAATCTTTTGTGCAACAGAAACATTCTTGGACACATAAATTCCAAAAGACACCCTTTCTTTTTTTGAGTATCGGTTTGGGACGACATGAGGTGAACAATTTCATAAATGTGTTTGATTGTGTGTTCAAATGCTAATGCAGGTGCAGCTATTCTTTAACAGGAAGTCCTTCAGTGATACTTCCATGCCTCATTTCAGCAAATGATTCAGCCCTTAAAGCAATATTGACTGAATGGGACAGAAGATGAATGATGGCTCTAATGTGATATCCACACACAAAGAGGTCATGATAATAAATTTATCAAACGTCTATTACTTACACACACGTACTCACAAAGACACAATGTTCAATCCAAACAGAGTTGTAGGGAAGGGCAGCAGTTGGTAAAGATAGAAGGCCCTTGTAAAGAAGATACTGAAGGAAAAAAAGTGTTTTTTAGAGCTTTCTAAGAGTGTCCTGAGAGTTAAATAATGCCACCACTCTCCCGGTAGACTGTGGTGCAGTAGGGATGGTAAAAGAGAGCTTCATAGACTTCTGCTTGCTATTTGGTATTTCGAGGTTATTTAGACACCATGTTGTCATGGGCGCTCGGACAACACATGAATCTGCCAATGCGTGCACACTTAGTCAAGACAGAAGTGCCTTCATTGACCTGGTCAGCAAACCCAGTGAAACAGAGCAAGCCTTGCTCTTCAGCTGGAGACTAATGAGATCTTAAAGCACTCAAGCCACGAGCTCCAGACCACTCTGATACACATCAATGAATGCTTAGCTTAAAGTCAGCACCTTAACTAATAAAGAAATGGACCAATTAGAAAGTTTCTCTAAACGCTACTACATAAAATATATACAAATAAATAAATAAATTATTAAAAGTTAAAACAAATACAATTAAAAATATAAATGTAATAAATAATTAAATGTTTTAAAAATGTAAAATGTTCTTCTTGTCTGAATTAGTCAGTGTATTTTTTTCCATCATGTATCAATGTGCCATCCAAATATTTTATAGCATTTTTCTTTTTCAACATTTTATTAATTTTATTTAGAAAAGAAACAAGACAGTTATTCAATTAATTCTACAGCACTAAATTATTTAAAATAGTTTTTTTTTTCTTAGAAAAATGTGTGTCCCTAAATCTATGGTAACTCCATATGTTACCATATTTTGCCTTTAAATTGGTGGACTTGTTCTCAGAATTGTGGGCGTTACAGTAAATGATGTCAATTTCACTCACTGATAAGATCCAAAGCACTGAAAGTATCTGTGCTCTCTCTGAGAGAATATTTTATTCTAAAACTTCTTACATCAAGAGTTATTTTTAGAACACCAACCCTGTTACCTCAAAAGGAAAACAGAATTTATTACTGATCTCACGTTGGGTTG
>JAUCMU010000143.1:20740234-20761167 GCA_032275025.1 Enteromius treurensis
TTTTGGTTCCCAGAATGCTTTGCATGAGGCTGTTATTTTAGTTTTATTCTGTAAAGATAAAGACTTGTTAATGTTTATTGTTCAATTAACTTTGAACAAACTGTTGTCAGTAAATAACATCAATTTAAATCTACAGTAAGTTACTGGCAAACAGTTGCCAGTAATACTGTAATTTCTACAGATTTTTTTAACAGTGTACTTATGGTGGTATGTGATGAACATGTCGTGCTCCGTCACGTTAAAAGCATGTGCTCTGAGCAGCTGAATTCATATAGATGTGATCTTGGACATGGCGGTCCAAAGCAGACCCAACTTTCAATTTGGTAGTGTTTGGCATGCGCTTGTTTTCGACAGTGGAAAAAAGCTGTAAATTCAACCAGTCTGTGACTGCTGAACCAGTCCTTCAAGAAAAAATGAACAGACAAGAAATGAACACATCTGCAGGGTCAGCCTCTTTCCATTCGCCGGTGCCTGGGTTTAGAGACGTGAAAATCTGATGACACAATGTGCATCCGTCCTACTGTTCCTGTCCTTGACTTCATTTACCAACGGTTTGTACAGAACAATGCTAATCAGTTCAAGCCATGGCTTCATGATTCCCATTAAAAAGGCCAGCGATGCTCTACAGGATTTGCTCATCCATTTCCAGAGGAGTGCGTGTTGCGATGGCTTTATCACAAACTCCTCAGCCTCACTCAGCTGTTGAAGATCAAGTTGCCTGCATGTGTCTTTACTATATAATTAAGGGATTTTGGGCAGTGGCCTGGAGAAACCAACTCAATTGCGTAACAAAACACCTTTATCACTTATTTCACAGCTTACTACAAGCTGTGCGTTTTTTCTTTTTCCTGTAGTAGACTAGGACATTATGTTCTCAAAGTTCGTTCTCCTTATCTTTCGTTGGTATGTATATGGCTTTTTATGCTCATGAGATGTTTCATGTGATATTTTTGTGGACATCAGATAGCTGATGTTTATGATATAATGGTTTCAAATGACATTGCAGCATCGAAGCAAGATAGCTTAGCAGGAGGAAAGGGACGCTACGAGGATAGCGATTTTTTTTATATAGTATAATACCGCTCTTGTGTTTGGCTAAGACAAGGGCCCTTCTGCTCCCCAAATCCTCAGGGCTATCTTTCAAACAGTGATAGTTACGGAAATTAGCGGCGCAGAAATCCATAAGCATCACTCGTCAGGGGGCTTATTAAGTGTCTTTGTGAGTTTATGAGGGGTGGGCGACGCTCCCAGCGCTTCCCTGACTCCACCAGCTGTGAAGAGTCACCATCTCACACACACACACATTGACTCCTATTGTTTTTATACTGATCTAATAATCTCCTGACCCAAAAGGAAACCTTTCAGCTTTTTACCTTGTTATCATAACAGAACTGAATATGTATATTTATGGAGAGAGTTGAGACTGGTCAAACTCAAACACAATTCGCACACTCACAGCAAAGTGTCTATGACTTGATAGTTGGAGAATGTTTCTCCAATGTTACGTCTTATTTACTAAGGTGTACTGTATTTGTAACAATAAGGTTACTTGTTAAAATAATAATAATAAAAATTAAATAATTGGTTCTTTTGATCAGTATATACAGTAGCATACATGGTTCCTGAGTTGTTATATGGTTTTTTGTTTTTGTTATATAATTAAAATTAAATCAACATGTTATTTACAGCACAAGTACAAAGTGGGATTTCTTTTGGACCTATATATATATATTAAATACATAGATACATGAAATTGCATGCATTGCATACCTCTGAGATTATTTTTTTCTGCATTTAAAAAGGCATTTTGTGACTGTAATGAGCATAAAGGGAAAAAATTATAGCCATAATTTTAAGATATGTTATGATTTTTAACTAATATAATAACCTAAGCAAAGCAGTTGTGTTTGTTAAAAGTAAATCAATCCTTTTTATTTAAATACACTGAGAAATATGAAATAAACAAATTTAGTTGACAAACTTTCAATTTATCTCAAACAAAATTAGTAGATTAAAAAAAAAAAAAAAACATGCAAATACTGTATAATGATTACTTGGCACAAACATTTTGAACTTTGCAACAGTTTGTACTTTTTGTAGATTTCACAAATAATTATAAAGAAGCCACAAGTAACACACTGAATTAAAAAACTAAAAAAAAAAAAAGTAAGCAGGAAAAAAACCCTGAATTTTCTCGTAAAACATACTCTTTGTTTTCTTTATTTTATGGTGTTTTCCTCAGTAGAGATAGCTGGACTGGTGCAGCGGTGCTGTCCTATGGCGAATGAGTCTAAAACTGTTTGTGAGGGTGCTGAAAAGGGCTGTCACAGCACATCGGTGACACATGTCACCACCAAGATTCATCTGCCAAATGTCCAGCATCACTGGAAAAGCACATCTTTCAGTTCCACGGGGGCTCATCTCTCCTCGATGCTGCTGAAAGAATGTGTTTTCATTAAACGCAGCTAAATTTGGGGGAAAAAAGCGATACAATAGTAGTTCCACAGACATTTCCCCGATGGAATTCTTCATGCTATTTTCTTGAAACGCAAAAGCATCATACGGCATCAAACCACATTCCATTTACATCATAAAGCCGTACACCTCACAATCATAAATCTTTGCGGACATGGACATTGATTCCGGTAATAATATGTGGTTGAATGTCGCATGGATGCCTCTGTCGAGATCCATCCATCTATGAAACAGGACATGGCGGTAATGGGAAAGACTGTATTGCCCGAGGCGGTAAGCCAGCTCATCAGCCCAGTGAACTTTGATGCGTTGCTAGTAAATATAATTCCATTATTTTCTCACAGCTGAGGAAGCTGCAAGGTACACAAGGGCGTGAACCGGCGGTCACGAGGGACCGAGCCCCGGAGCACAGCGGGGAAATGATGTTGTTGTTTCTTCCGAATGAGTTTTTTAGGCAGGTGTGAACGGGTCGTGAAGAGAGTTGTTTGTCTTGAGGAGTCTGCTTTCTGATATATCACTGCTCTGAGAGAATATTTACGACACAAACGACTATGCTACGAACAGATCTCTAGATTAAACTTGATAAACTTGAAGTGCATTTAAGCTATTAAAATTAGTGTTAACGTTTAAGCTAAATGTAAGTTTTAGTCTTTATGGATTTTGCATATTAAAATTAAATTAAACTTCTCTGAGTTGTCACCCGTCAGCACTACTATTGGAGTCAAACAGTTTCTTATTAGCCTGCTTATAAGTGGAATATTATACATTTATTAATAATAATTAAGCACATATTAATGCCTTATAATATCTTATTTATGCTTTTACATATCCTTATCCATGATCTTTAATCATACTCAATACCTAAACTTAACAACGTTCTTACTAACTATTAATAAGGAGCAAATTAGGAGTTTATTGAGGGAAAAGTCATAGTCAATACTTATAAAGTGTTACCCAAAATGTACATAGATGCTTAAAAGGATGTAAGAAAGACAGATGAGAATTCATATTGTAGCAATAGATGTAATAAAAAAAATAAAAAAAAATTGTATGCTATAAATTTTGTATGCACCTAATTGCACTTACAGTAAGTATTCAAAGAAATGCCCGAAAGAGAGCCAATAATCAAAGAGATTCAGTATAAGAAAAGAAGACCATTCACAATTGCACATACAAGTAGGTACGAGAGGGAAAACCAATCACATGTCAGTATGGAAAAATAAAAAGCCTCTAACAATGTGTCTGGGGAAAAAAATCAAGATGTCAAATTCAAAGCAGTTCATTAATTTAATAATAAAAATAATTTGAGAGAAAGAGATACGTCCTGTATATACTGTTATAGTTATAACAGTTAGTATATGTAGACAGGTAACACTTTATATTAACATGGCACACTTATTCACTATTAACTATGACTTTTCCCTCAATACAACTCTTAATTTGCTACTTGTTATTAGTTAGTAATGTAGTTTTTAAGTTTAGATATTGGTAGGAGTATGGATGTAGAATAAGGTCATGTAGAATTTGTCATTATTACATGCTTAACTGTTCATTTCCTAGTCATATGCATGCTAATAATCAACAAGTTAAGAGACCCTTAGTTTTTACTATAAATACTTTAACTATGCTTAAGTTTAAGTTCCTGAAGCTTTGTGGCACCATTTTCTGTTTTGTATTTCACTTTGTGGGATGTTGTGCAGATGAGTGCTGAATTTATGCGTTAACACACTCCAAAAGCCTGAGCTCGCTCACCCCTGACTCTCCAGAGGAAGTGGGGTATAGACTTCCAGCTCTCCAACTGCCTGCGGGCAGCAGCCAGAGATGGGTGTAAAATTAACATATTCAAATATTGGTATATTTCCTTTTGAAATTCGAAATCAGAGTTACTGTGAGCATTATGCAAAGAAAGTGGTGTGTGTGCTCTTTTTTTTTTCTGATGCGCGTGTGAGAGGATTTGTCTTCGGGGAGGCTGTGTTGTGCGATAAATCAATACAGTCTTTACGAATGATAGCATGTCAGCGGTGAGCACCAAACCCTGGAGGGAAATCTCCTCGCTCTGTCTGTTGTACTACCCCTGACCGGTCTGAGCTCTGAGAGTATGATTGGTGGAGAAAAATGAAACACTTTCTCATTTCGGTTACTGTAGCCATCTGAGCAAAAGAAATATTGGGATAAGGAAAAAGATGTAGCTATCTACAGGAAGACGGGGAGGGGTTGTGGGTCGGAGTTAGAAAGGGGCCTGTATTCTGCTTAATCTAAGTCTATCACCTGAAATCACTAATGGAAACCAGAAGAGTTTTACACAATCCTACACTTGGGCATTTGCTTACAGTTTAGTCTCCATCTCACTCGTTTATAACCTCCTTTTGTCTTATACGCACAGGTGCTAGATTTTAGTCGATACATAATATGGGTCGGTAGCTACTGTAGTTTAACCAAAATCAAATGATTTTCAATGTCAAGATCTGTTGTTATTACTTTTTGATAGAACCAAACCATAAGAGACTATTCGTTTCAAAACGACTCATAAGTAGTTAGTGCTTTAAATTGACTCACTCACTCACTCACTGAATGACCAAAAAAAACTATTGTGATGGGAATTATTAATCTCAACATAATAAGTGATTTGGGATTCATTTAGTAGTTTCCTTTTTAGTAAAAATACTCATTAATCAGTCTCTAATGATGAGTAATTAGTTTAAATTGGTATAATGACTCACTCACTCACTCACTGAATCGAGTGAATTTAATGAACCACAAGTGAATCAAATTATTCACATTTTTTGTTTCTAACAAAGTACTTAACATTTTTTAAATGTACAGGAATTGTTAAAATCCACATGAAGCATCATTCACTGGATTTATATTGCAGTTCCATTCAGATCAGCACAGAAATTGCACTCTATACCTGAACAAGAGTCAAGTAAGTCCTTATGATTAGAGCCCATAGTCCTCATGATTGTTCATTTGCACTCATCTGCTTTGATCTTTTCACTGCTTATAGTTTTCCTATGCTGGATCCCGGTGAATACATCAAGCTCTTTCTCCTTACAGCTTGAGCAGGGCTGAACATTTTTCTTGTTATCCGTCTCTCTCTCTTTCTCTCTCTCTTCTTCTTTTGCTGAAAAGTGCTGTTCTAAGCCAAAACTGGTGCAAACCGGAGGGAGGTGGGGTAAGGGGATCTGTGAATGGTGTGAAAAGTATTAAGTGCCAGTAATAATTGGAAGAGAGCCTAGAGAATCCAAATATAATCTTACAGCAGGAACACTTGTAATGCGTTCAGTCTGGACGCGGCCCCGAGTGCTGACAGGGGCCGCTTCGGCGGGCCCCGTTCCCTCTGACTCTATCAGTCTCTCACTTATGTTCGCTCCTCTGTTATTCTTTAAAAAAAGGAACGAAAAAAAAACGTGTCTGTGTCATCGAAATACTGCTGTGTCGTCCTGACCAGGCAGCCAAGTAAAACACTTCCTCTGTTTTCTCTGGCATGTTTACCAAACCTTACCCTTTAACACTGTTTCCCGGCTTGAACGTGAGCACACGACTGCTTTCTAACACACAGGCTCAGGATCTCGCCTAGAAACTATTTTGTCATGCGCGGGGCAAAAGCCGCTCGCAGCGGGAGGCCGTCCGTCCGTCTGAGCCTCCGTGGGATCACAAATCCCAAAAACAAATGAGACATTTTGAAAGAATCTGGGAAGTGTAACCCATTTTAAACGACCATCTATATAGATTATGTACAGTGAAGCTTATAATTGGACTGAACTTTACTACATCATGCCAGATTATTTTGGATTTACCGACACTGAGTATTGAAATTTTGGTAGGTATCGCATTATATTACAACACTTTTGACACAATGTTGAATAAGCTGAATATTTCTTTGCAATTAATACATGTATTTATTTATTTATCTATAAATGTATTAATTTGCTGCATTAAACAACATTAAACTCCCTATTTGTCAATAATACAGTGCATAATAATATGGATAAGAAACAGGGATTTTATATTTTTAAATGCAGTTATTCATATTTCTTAGAACTTGTTTAAAGTGAAAAAAATTACACTTAATAAATATTCAGTTAAAATATGAATATTAATAATGGCTAACAGGAAGAAGCAATATTCATTAGTTTAAGTGTATGAAATGTTCATAACTTAATTTATTACTACTATTTAGCATGATTCCTATTTTTTTTTATTAATTAATTTATTAATTCATTAAATTAAATAGTGATAAATGTCATAGTTGTCAATTATACATAATAAACTGGATAAGAAACAGGTAACATATATTTTCATACTAACGAAACAAATAAATAATCCTATTTCCAAAATCCTTTTATTCAAACTGCTAAGTATTTGTTAAATGTGAAAACTATTGTAGTTATTCGCTTAAAAATTATGACTATTAAAATTTAGCTAGATTTGGAAGTAGCAATACATGATAGTTTAAGCGTCTGAAATGTATGTTATTGTGTATTTCTAACATTTAATTTATTACTATTGTAGACATTTTGCATGATTCATACCCTTTTAATATACACATGATTATATCTGTGTATTATTACATGTTAAAAACTGTATAGTCTTAATATGTGGACATTGAAATTTATTAATCTTGATTATGCCTTTAGCAGATCCACTTAATGAGCGTAGAGGAGAGGTTCAGGTGGCAGCGGCAGGTGCCAGTGTCTGATTGACAGGCAGAGAGAAAGTTGAGTGGTTGGCCGGCACATTCCAGCGGTGCGCTCCCAGACTACCTCTGGAAAAGTGCAAGCTCTACCCCTCTGCTGGGCTACAAACACTCCTTTCCACTGGTTCTGTTTGAGTCCTTCTGACACTGTTAGCAAAAGTTGAAATGTATTTTTGGGAGGTCATTACATTTCCGGTCTGAAACAGGTGTTGTGGCATGTCGGCTGTGGGATTTCCACTGGCCAGGTTTCCATAGTGCTGGGTCTGGAAAACAGCGAAATGTTAGTGTTTTATTCAAATATTGAACAAAACACTACAGTTAAAAACCTATTTAAATACTTGTGTTACTATGTGTTCTAATATGTTAGCCAACACATCAAAATAAGTGTATAAAATACAACAAAAAAATATGAAAAGATTATTAGAATATATTGATTAAAAAAAGATCAGACAGACCGATAAACAGATAGATAGATAGATAGATAGATAGATAGTTCCTCCTCAAGAATCAAGTGTGGTAAATTCTTTTCTTTTCTCTCTGTTCACTCAGCATGTTCTAAATCTATGAAAACACCTGCTGCCTCTTCTTACCACGCGAGCAGCGCTTTTCAGAGTTATTTGTCTTCAGCGGGCCCAGACACATTCTTTGTGTCCAGAAATCCTGTGTGTTGTGAAACCCTCACAAATCCTGAAAGATAACCTGCAATGGACATGACGGGGATTATGCACACACACACACACACACACACAGGCGTGAAACAAGGCAAACACACACACATGAAGGTGGAGGAGCCCCATGTGAAAATAAATGAACCTTTGCTCTCGGCATGTTTTAAAATCGACACTATTCGGTACTGTATATTTTCTTTGAATGGAATTGCGGGAGGCTTAGCTGCTTTCAAAACACGTCTTGACATCATTAATGCAGACGAGATGAAAGCTGATAGGGGCTAGACATATCCTGTTTTCACAGACAGCGTTTTATCTCAACAGGAATAACACACCGTCGAAAGGTTCAGAGCTTCTACTTAGGATGTCCTGCAGAAGACTAACACTGTTTCTGGGTCAGTTGGACCCCTTTAGCTCATTGAAGCGATCCCTCGATCAACATGGTCTTAGAACAGTTCTAGAACTAGTACAGACCCTCTCTGTCTCACAGCACAGACCATTACATGTTTCAAGTCTGCTACTGCAAATTTCTTCTTAAAATACATCTGTTCTTCGGGCACTTGTGAGGTAAATGTGGTGTTAGTTTTGGAAACAAGCAACAAGATGCAACTGAGATGGAGGGAATCATAGAAAGATGGAGGTTACACGCTGAAATGACACTGTGTGTCCGACAATGGCTTTAAATGACATCTCACGGGAGCATATCGGACTTCATGCACGCTTTTATCCACCGGACGGAGAACAAGAGACGGCATTGAGCAGCAGAGGACTTGCAGAAAGGCGAGCTGGACCACACAGATAAAGACCTCGCTCTGTCTCAGAGAAGGGGATTTCTCACTTTCTCTGTCTCCCTATGTGTGTGTATCTCCTTACGCATCTTAAAGGAGCGGTTTACCACAAAATAAACATATACCATCATTTACCATCATTTAAATTTTTGCGTGACCTACCCCTTTAACTAGACTGCACCTTTCAAACTTAAACAAAATGGAATAATAAAATAGAACAAAATAATGGACTAAGATATACTTAGACTGTACGTAAAATACACGGTAATCTTTGCAACTTCAGTGCAAGTTTATGAGTTGATATTGATTTAGTTCCATTAGCCAGTAAGAAAACACGAAGGCCACTAGACTTCTAAAATGATTGCATTTAACCTTCACTCCCCACAGTCAACAGCTAATGGACACTGTATAATTGCTGTTTCATGCAGCGACTAATTGTGGAAAATTACACTGCATCATTATTTTTCCTCTTTATCTCCCAATTTACCTGTTCTCCTTTGTTTTGGAGACTTCATGCTGCATTGTGGTGGTGTGTGGGTGCATTGTGTGAACGGATTTTACATTGTAAAAAAATTCAGTGAGCACGTACGTATAGATCAGAATAAGTCACAACTGCACAATCTTAAAACTGATTTGCATGTTAAGCATAAGTGTAAGGGTGAAGTGTATGCCGTAGATAAAGTAAAATACTGTGACGTATTGATAAGTAGATCATTTGTTAGCATGCTATGGTGTTGGAAGTGTTTCAGGAATGTGGTGGTAATAAGTAAGAGACAGGAACACATGTATGCTGACCTCACTGTGGTGTTTTACTCAGCTCTAAGCCAACACATTATCAAGGCCAATAGGGTTTGTTTTTCTGGCTGATTTTATTCGGTTGTCCAAATATATGCCACAGAGGTCCGATGCAGAGGGAGTAGAGGCTACTCTCCCCTCTATGCAAATGAAGATATTTTTGATAAAATCTGAAATCTTTCTGACCTTCCATAGACAGCAAGGGTACTACTACAGTCAAGGCACAGAATCATAGTAAAGACATCGTTAAAATAGTCCATTTGACATCAATTTTATGAAGCTATGAGAATACTTTTTGTGTGCAAAAAATGAAAATAATGACTTATTCAACATTTTAATCTCTTCCATGTCAGTCTTCGCCACATATCCATGAGTATCAGGAAACATGTAATATTGCATTACATAATATATGAATACAAAACTATTTTGTGTATGCAAATCTGCATTATGTATTTTTAAGAACATTTTATTTATTTAATTAGCTTTATTTTATTTTTTATTTACATCGACTCTCAGAAAATTAACTGCCACGTTAATATCAAACGTCACTCCTTTTGTCTGTTGCTAAATTATGATATTTCAGCATATCTTGAAAAGTCTCATTATCAGTGACTAGGATTCTGTTCTCCCGCATTTTCTCAATATGTGCCCTCACACACCACAAGACTGACATGCCACCATTCATAAATCATGCTCATGTAAAATACGCTACTTCAGCTAATGAAGTTATGGTGCACTTTTTTTCCCTCAGTACAGCAGAGCTTTACAAGCAGCCTCTACGTAGTCGCTGCAGTATCAGATTTAAGCAGCTATGAGCTAATATTTTTTATGGGGTAAGGCCCCGTGTCCTCCACTGTTGTAAATTGGCTGGGGATTTGCCAGTGATTGGCTTCAGTGGTAGTGACGCCAGCGCTACAGTCTGGCCGTCCATTGTGCTCTGACCCCTGTGTTAAACACACACACTCACATATGTACGGGTGCGTATATATGCACATCTAAGTCTGAAGTACAATGTACTTTTAAACGCATAGACAATTTTTTAAACTAGCAGCATATCAAATGCACACTCTCCCAGCACATTATCTGTGCTTGTGCACCAGTGTCTCAGTCAAGAAAAAGCTGTTCAGTGCTGTAGTGCACTTAACTAAAATGACCTATTGTTCGAATGTTATTCTACAGATTAACCTAGACATCTCAGTGAGTGCCTCCTTTCCCACTGAGAATGACTAATGTGCATGAGTGTGTAAGAGAGAGAAAAAGAGAGAGTCTGTGTGCATGTTCTCATTTCGCTTTACTTTTGAAAGGTATTTTTAAACCAGTTTGTATGAAAATCATCACCAATCATAACAAGCCCCCCACTGCTCAGAAGAAAAAAAACAAGTCCCCTTTGCAGTCTTTATTTCTGTTAAGGAATTTTAAATGACCTATCAAGTTTATACTTAAAGAGACATACTTAATTGTGTCACCAGAAAAGAGCAACACATTTGCCTTTCAGTTCATATTAAACTTCCAAAAAGGACTCCACATTTTCAACATCATATTTTAAAAGGTTCCTGCAGTCTACTGTAAGATGCCCAGTAAGAGAAGAGGCCAGAGAACTCAATTAGATGCTGGCTATCCTCTGCAAGCTCGCCAAGGCCTGTTGAGCCCTAAAGTTGTAGTTTTGACATGGTCTGAGTCCCTCATCCTGCAGATAGACAGCATTTTTCATCCTGTCCTGCGGTTATCTTCCTCTCAGAATTACCCTCCTAATATATCCCCTTTCATCGGCCAGCAGAGAGGTCCAACAGAGAGAGAAGAGGGAAGGAGGGGGTCTCTGTTTTGTCTCATGGATAAAAAGGTGGGTTTCTGGCAGCAGTTGAGGCCACACTCAAGCTCAGAGGGACACAATGTCCCCTCTGTCTCCCATAGAAAGGAGCTCCTGACAGGAATCAGCTTTCAATTAGCTCTCAACCCCCACCCCAGCTATTCTAACCTCTCTCTCACCGGAGGCCTGGCCTGTGGCCCCTGCAGCTTAGCCAGGCAGCCCGAGCTGCAGATCTGGGGCGAGATTGAAGGCAACCTTGTGACAACCAAATTGTACCTTATTCATAGGTAATGGCGTCTCCAGCCACCTCACGCCTGATCTGACACCTCTCGTCACCATGGAGAAGCACAAAGATGGAGTGCTCTGTGTTAGCATATGAAATCGCCACAATTACTGTCGGCCGAGATGGGCGGCGGACACCGTTTTCCCGCCTGCGTTAACCTGTGATTACAATTGAGGAGCTCCAGATAAGTTCAAGATGTCAGTGGAAGAATTTTTTTTTTCTCTTTCTAGCCTAGTTTATTATTCCGCTTGCGGGGAATTTTCAGATCAAGGGTCAAATAAAAGAGTACAAAAAATGTCCAAGCTGAATTGGCATCTAACTTCGCATTCAGTATCACCGGCAGTTTGTATCGATGGGAACCAAGATACAGGATGCTCTTTCCGTTTGGGTAGGGGGGTGTAATTTGAAAAAACTCTAGTCTCAGGCCGTTTCTCAGTCTCAGACACTGATTGGCTATGTGGGGATGGATGAGAATGCACCGGCCAGAACAACAGGCATTGTGTGAGGCTGAGACGGCCGAAGGAGCAGGTGTTGTCCACTGGGACGGGGCTTTGGCATCAGAATAGATTCAGGATATGAATATGGGGATATTGTGCCCTCTTGAGCACCTGCAGACCCCCCGGACAAAAGGCCATGCAGGAAAAAAAAAAAAGGAAAAGGAAAGGCAATCCCACTCCGGTGGATGCATTCCAGCCTACATCCTCTCCTCAAAAAGTGGAGAAGACAGCCATTCTATTTCGTTAATGAACCTGCCCCCTCCTTCCAAACATAGTGTAGTTATCTATCTGGTCATTCCATCTTTCTCACACACCTAAACTATAGTCCAGTTCATTTACTGACCTGTTTCCTGAGTGAAGGTGCTGTGTGTTTAGGGATTGGCTAAACAAAAAAAGGCCATCTCTAATTGAAGTGTTAACTGCAATTAATTCAAATGAAATTTAAGTTACGTTACAGAGTTAGGGAGGCACCTCTTGACTTCGGCTGAGGGGCCAGAGAGAGGAGCTCGGGGCCTCTTTAAAAGCTCTGTGTTTCCCCACTACTTTCCCTGCCCGTGATCCCTATCACTGGGGTGACGATGTAAGAGTCCTGCAGACAGAACGATATTGAATTCTGAGCCAGCCAGGACGACTGATATCTGACCACCCACTCAGCTTGTGGCTCTCTCCTGTGTCCCATTCCAGAACCTCATACCCATCAAAACTTCTCAACTATAATGCTCTGGTTTGTATATTGTGTAACTATATTGTAGCTTTGTGACAATCCTTTAATGTGGAATTTTTTTTGGTATGACTTCTCTTGCTGATTAGCAATGTTTTCAAGCATGGTAGGTTTCAAGTTGGTCATGAGTTGTTTTAAGCTGCCAGCCAGCTCTCAGTATCAGCTCATGATCAACTAAGGACCAGCTAAAACCAAATCAAACCAGCTACCATGCTTCAATAAATACATTACAAACATCAAAACATTATAAGCAGCATCAGGTGACACAACATTCGGTAAAGCTAGCTTTCTTGCATTTTTTTCTAAATGCTGACCTGTGGTACATACGAGCAATGGAAGTTTGAGCATTTACCCATTTCTTCTCCTCACCTCTCTAAACTTTCTCTAGGAACTAGTTAGCTCATCTCACTTCATGATGAAATCAAGGTGTTGTATTGCACTATTTATATGACCTTGTGGGACCGCTCATGTTCACTGTGCAGACTTGCACCAATCCTGCAGTTGTTACTTTAATTCTCACAGTTCTGATGATAATGGGCTTTTCCCAGGTCTACTTTCTGGCCTTGTTTAAAGAAAGCTCTTTGCCTTCAGAAATGGCAGACGGAGACTGGAAGAGAAGCAGATCTATACAGTACGTAATAGCGCATGCGGCGGCGCTTCACCCTCTGTGTTATCAGCCATGTCGGAACAGTGCCGCAGTAAATACTGCATCCCTTGGGGGACTGGCCCCGCGGTTTGATCAGTGATCCCACTCCTCAGAAGCAGCGGAGTGCTGTGCCCCTGTGCCCATGGCTCGTCCCGGGAGAGGGGGGCACCGGTCTACTGACTGCCAGGGGGGATTGGAGAGAAGGACTTGAGAGAGAGAGGGAGGAGGGTCAGGAAGATAAGGCCATGGGGTTTTGTAAAGGGAAGCTTGACTTTCAGAGCACAGGAAGAGGGGATGAATAACGCAAAGAAAAGGAGGAGGAGGGCAGCTGAAACTCCACACCTTCAGCGCATCTGATAACAGACTCCGCATTAAAGTTAGTGTAAAAGAGAAGGTTAAAGGTAAAATGTCAATAACGGCCGTGCAAGAGAGACCGAGAGAGAAACAGAGAGGGGAAAGGCGATGCAGAGTGAGAGAGGTTAGAATCGCTCTGGTTTTGAAGTGGAGCTTCACCATCTGTGAACGAGTTCCGTGCGAACATAGTGTGCTGACATATTGAGTGATTATGACAAATGAACTGGAGAAAAACTCCAGGTGGACATCAATAGCATTGATCTTCACTCCCAAGGTGAAACAGATCAATGCATTGGGCCTGTTCGCGGCTATTATGTTCAGAGTCCTCTTGAAGACAGACAGCCTAGCACCCCTACTGGCCAAAAAAAACGTACTTCACCATAGAATAAATGACAAGCACCTACTGTACTAAACAACTGAAAGTAAGCAAGGAAATCAGTCTGGGTACATGTTTTTATTTACATACATAGTTTCAACTATGTTCAGTCCAATCGAATTCACAGTCTCTTCTTGATATAATAATAATAATAATAATTATTAATAATTATTATTATTATTATTATTATTATTATTATTATTTTAGTACAGATTTTTCTGCAGTTCTACAACAATTGTTATGTGAGAGAGAAAGACCGAAAGAGCAAAGATCCACTCTCGAAATTCTGCACAAGCTCATCCCCATCTGTGCAGCATTACCGCACAGAGACACTTTGATGACAGCTATTTACTGACCCCAGAGTCGAGAGGTGGGTCTGGCCGAATTATTTTACAGATTCCATAGTAAAACGGTCAGCTTGAAAAGATGAGATTCACGACGGGAGACAATGGTCGACCACTGCGATCTGATTACGCCGTGCCCCCTTCACGGGTAAGCCGAGAGGGCTAGGAAGTGCCCCCGGGAGCAGAACACGAGGCCTGGAAACATTTGGCCATCGAGATGAGGCTCGTAAAGTTATCTCCTCGCCACACACACTTACTCACCGCTCCAAAGGCGTCTGCAAAGGCTATTTGCGGCATGGAGCTAAATGGGGAGACGTGCATGGGTGTTACATGCTGCGGAATTAGTAAATTATCACTGCTGTCTTTGTTTTGCTTTCTATTACAGTGTTGGTTCCCAGGTAGTTCTCACAAATTTCTCTTTACCATTTGAGTTTTTTAGTTACAGACTCTTAACTACAAATAACTGGGCATAAACACAGTAAGAGTATGACAGATCTATGGTTATCTTTCTTATCGTTAGTCAGTGGTGGTAATACTTACAGCAATTTTTCTGACTTCTAAAGTGGACTATCAAAATAAAGTGTAACCCAATTATTTACTCTCAGTGCAATGGCTAAGAGTTCTTATCTCGTTAGTAACTGTTTCAATGCCAGGGCATAAAAAAAATTCAATGTGGAAAAGAGACACTTGCCGACGCTCTATTTGAAGGCGGCAAAATGAAAAGTGTCCATTGATGCCACACACAGTGGCCAAGAATTTGAGCCATTTTAACTTGTAGAAACGCTATCTGATGAGGCCGATGCGTGTGTGTGTGTGTGTGCCGTGTGTGACGTAGGGCTGTTTTCATTCAGACGGGCGCTCAAATGGCCAGCTCAGAGGAGGCGCTGAGGCCAGTGGGTCAGCGCCTATCTTCCCCCTCAGCCCAGATCGCTTTCAGGACAGAGCGGGGACAAGCCGGAGTGAATTTCAATCGCCCGACACTGCCTATTGTACATCAGTGCTGGCAGGAACCCACAGATATACTCTACTCTTAGAAGCGGGGCGTAGTCCAACTACCCTAAACTACTGTGGCCCACCACGATCAGAGAGTCTGAGCCGACAGTTTAAAGACAGGCAACATCAAAATGCCTTTTGAAAAGCCCACTTTATTTCTTCCCCTTTCCTTCTTTTAGACTGGTGTGTGAAACAAGTGTTAAGGTTAGTTTTGTTATGCGAAGCCTTACTCTATCTCAGCATGCTAATGAATTTGACACCTCTTTTTTTCTCTTAAAGCGTCCAAGAAAACTTAAACAGTGGTTTTGGGGGGAAGTTTGATGTTCAAGCCACCGGTTCAATCAGGCCATAAATATACTAATAATAATTATGCAAACACAGATGTGAAAGCTTGAACTTTTAATATATGTTTTTGCATGTGAGGCCAAATATAATGTCAGAACTCAAAGGGATTAAAGAGTTGGCTTTAAATATCTTATATGTGTTATTATCAGGTATTATTTAACTGCCTACAACATGTTGAAAGTTTCACTAAACACAAGACTGCTGATGCCTCTTGTACCGATGGGAACTCAAGATACTTGCATTTGTGAGCTGTTTTCTGACACGTTTCAGTGCAGAACACAGAAACTTAAAGCTGAAGAAAAGTATTTTCTGGCCGCATTGTTTCAATGCTCATGTTTTTCATGCTTTACAGTCCACTTTGCAATGTCAACTAACAGTCACTAGAGCAGACCTGCTTAATATCTTCTAAAACTTTATTTTGATGGGTCCACAACACACAGCATACTTACTATCAAAAACTGCAGGTATGGTAACTTATTCTACTAACCCTAAACCTACCCTAACAGTCTACTCTAAGAGTTAGAAGACATGTAGTTGTGAATTAATGAGAAAATGTTGATACGTAGTAGACATGAAATTAAAAAGTGGACTATCAAAATGAAGTGTAACCATGTTTACTTCTATGATATGCTTGTATTATGATTCACTGACTTTTAATTAGCGTACAAAATTAGTTTGTTCATCACTGATTATCAGTTTACCAGTTAATTAACTTTGAGACGGATGATGTTATCTGAGTTCATTTATATGGACGATATTGCCTTGTTAAATTAGATCAAATTAGCTGGATTAAACTTGGATTAAACTTGGGGATCAGGTTCATTCATGTGCATAAATAGAAAGCATGATGTGCACTGACACCAGTGTCTCGCTGTTACACTATGAACGCTGACTTAATAAATAAAACACAGAACATCACAATGCAGTCGCTATTTAATCAAGTCATTACTCTGTCCCTAGGCTCTATGCGTTTATTTCCGTTACAGTGAAATTCCATTTGAGGAATTAAAGATTTTAGCCGACAGAGGTACTGAGGAGCCCCGTGTACCTGCTGGGGTCAGAAGAAAAAAAACGTGAAAGGTTCCGACTTCTCGGCCCACCTGTGAAATGAAGCCTTTTCATGGATCAACAAATCCATCAGCATCTTATTCTTTCCTCTGAGCAGAAATCTGAGCAATTATTTTTGACGTGTAACATCAATAATCTCATTTATTTCCACCCCCCCGTCTCTGTCGACAGCTTGTGCTCCATTCTCTTGTCCATGTCTGCGGGGAAATGTGAGATAGAGCACTCAATAAACCAATTTTTTGCACCATCGATCCTACAATTGTTTTATTTCTCTGCCTCTATCCTCCACCCAGCTCTCCTCTCTCTTATGAAAATGTTATTGACGGCAGCATGGTGTTAAATTATTAAGTAAATGTTAGCAGATGCCGGCGATGTGTTTGCTGTCTGCGTGTATCTGTTTGTGCAAACGCGCTAGGGTCGCGTGTGCAGTTTGTAAAGAACAGCGGGGATATACGGCTCCCGAGATGATAGCGGGACACTGAAACAGACACTATTAGACAAGACGCTGTTAGGCTACGGGTCTGGCGTGCTGCCATTAGACAGCTAGGCGTTTTAGCCTAGCGGGGTAATCTCTTTTGCTCTCGCTCTACTGTGAGAATCAATGTACCACCACTGTCCCAGTCGAACAATGTTTACCACCCCTGATGGATTTCTTTAGTGCTTTTTTCTATTAAGTTTCAGTGGCATTGTTTGTTAAAAGTTTCTTGTTTACCATATCATAATTTAATGGGAGCTGGCATTTAGATGCTTTTGTAACTGCCTTGTGTCGCTAATGGCTAATAGCTAATGTGTCTGTGTGGACCGAGCACACACAACAGATGATAAGCAGGGGTCAAGTTTCCCCACACACACATAGCCAGCTGTCAGTAATAACTCATCCTCTTGTTATGCTTTTTTAATTAGTTTTGTTTAGTTATGAGCCCCGCGTGAGCCGTTAGCATGGCGTTGTTGTTACCCGTGTCACCTGTGTGTGTATGTGTGTGTGTGCTTGAGCTTTATGTGATTCATTAATCAGCTTGCTTTGTGTCTCTCATTTGCATAGAAGCATGTTTAGTCCAAATTAGCTGCTCGGGTGAATTGCTCTCACTGTGGGAGTAAATAGTTTGGTGTGTGTGTGTGTGTTTGTGACTTGAGTTGTTTACTTCACACCTCTGCATCAACCCGATGTTAGCAGTGGGTTCACAAAACTGAACCCGTAGGGCAATAATCGTGCCCTCGCTTTGAAAATGTAATTATCCTATCACATCAATACGCACCAGTGAACAAACACAGATAAGTGTAAAATCGCAAACACTGCAAATTATAAAACGCACACAAACACATACACAAAAGGTAGGTTCACAAAGACAAAATCAAAACATGCTTATTTTGATATGACCAAGGCGTTGGACAGAATCATGAACATACCTGCAAAGTGTCCACTTTCTGATGTGTTTTGGATTATGCATGCAAAATATGCATGTTTGTTTGTTTTTGATATCTCAGTTTCTGAACTAACCTCTCAGAGTATTTTCATTTATGCATTTGGCAGACGCTTTTATCCAAAGAACCTTACGCTGAATTGAATGTGTACATTTTTATAATTTCATGCATGTTCACTTCACTGGTAAATGTGATGCTGTAATTGCTTGCACTGTTCTGTACTATTTGAACCTCAGGAAAGCATGCTTGAAAGCACACACACACACACACACACACACACACACACACAAGTAAGTTAATACATATTTAAAATATGTTTATAACATCAGTAGTGGTAGTAGTAGTGAGAATGATTATTTATTTGTTTAAATGTTTACATTATAAAGTAAAACATATTATTTTTTATTTCTTATTTCTTTTTTTTTTTCTTTTTTTGATGTATTGAATACAATTTAACACCGTGATCACAGCCAGGTTTTTAACATAATACAAAGTTTAATTTAACATATTCAGCACATACCTTCTGAAATATGCTGTATTGGAAGATGCAAGCACACCTACTATGACCAGGTACAGTACCTGTATGTCAGTTTAATTCCTTGTTTAATTCCTTGGCAACAGTAAGTAACTAAACAACATGTCATGCCTAAAAACATTCCACAGGCTTACCTCATCTTTACATGTTTGGTACTACAGTATTTGCCACTTTGTATTTCGCCATTTTTGCATTGCATGTGAATTGTGTTTGCTCTTCCTTTGTAAGTAATGAAAAGCAATCATGATATGTTTTGCAGTAAGGCAAAATCCAGAAACAAATGCTAGATCCTGTCATAATGCCATGCCATTTTAGACTCCTATTGAAACAGCTCTATTGTGATGAATTCGGTATGCTCACATTCACACAGATGCTCAGCTGGGGTGCTAACAGCTGTAGGAGTCAGATAGTAGCCAATGCCGTCACATTAGGTAATGAGGTCAAACTGAGAGCTTGAGTGATAACCTGTGAACTCTGATCTCAGACAGGCCTGCTGGGGGTCTCGAACCTGCTCTTTCTCTTTTATTCTATAAGTCAGCTCTCATTTTTCTGAACGATCAATCAATCAATCGGTTGATCTGTTATATGGCTTGCAGCTATTTCTGCCTCTGTGTTTGTGTGTGTTTCGTGCATCTGCTGCTCATCATGCGTGGATACATTAGCTCTAACGGGTGTTTCATTACATGTCTCTCTGGAGGTTCAGACTATTTTCACAGCACAAAACAACGCAACAGTCCAGTCAGCAAAGGACACACATGCACACCAGTTCTTAGCTGTGCCAGGGAACAAAACAACACAAAACAAACAAGGCAGCACCATTAGCATGCAGCCCACTGCCAGGTAAGCTTACGTAGAGCAGCTAGCTGGAGCTCAAATAAATGACTCTTTTACCCTGTTAAATCTGGATTAGATAGAAGACAGAAACCAAGAGAGATGCCAAAGCTGTTAAATGTAATTTCAAGTTCACTTTTATTTCGCATCAGTGTTTGCTAGTTTACACCGTCGTTATCTAACCGGCTAAATGCACAGCTCGTTCGTTAGTCGAGTCATCAGAGACGGGTGGTTTTAATGACTCAATGACCAGAGGCTAACTCGTGTCTCCCCGCTGAGTTAATTACGGAATAAAATGACACACGGTGCTTTTTCATCACTAGCTCTTTAGCGGAAAACCGCTCTGAGGAGAAGCAAAGATTATTTTATGGTTTATTGTGAAATAGCATGATAATATAAAACATTGAGTTACTTCATCATTTAGCAGAGACTTTATGGCAACGTGACGCACAGAGTGTTAAGTGCAGGTGCCAGAGCACCCTGGTGTTTAGTTACTCTCTAAAGATCTGGTGGTCGAACAGGATGAGGAATCTCATACTGTATATCAGTACCTGTGTTCTCTTTGAAAGTCTTTTTAAACCTTGGTTATGTAATTTTTTTTTCTTGGCACACAATTTACATTAGCATTCTCAAGTTCATTGTGTTACCCTTGCCATAGCTAGTTAGGTGAAAAAATTCACACAATATCAACTTTTGGATCATTTGCCACAGTCTGCACAGTTAATGATTAATAAACAATATGTGACCATGGTCCACAAAACTAGTCATAAGGGTATTTTTTATTTGTATTATAGATTAATACATTATAAATGAAAAAAGCTGAATAAATATCTGTGATATCGTATCTGTAATATCGTATCCATAACTGTGAGTTTCAGCATCTTGTGAAATGTATAGCTAACTTTGTATTTAATGATAGCCACCAGTCCAGAATTACATAGACTAAATAGACCGGTTGAAAGGAATTGTAAAGGAAGTCATACATAAACATACAGTAAGATAGTATAAAGTATTTAATAAGCAACTAGTTTACAGTGAATAGAGAGCCCTAAATCTAAAAAGTAAATTGTACATTTTATTTCAGCAATTCTGTGACATAAAACCCATAAAAATGTTTTATTAATGCATTATAATGCAGTCATAAAAATGTAATAAAGATACCTTATAACCACTTGTTTGTTCTTGCAGAAATTTTAAAGGTGCCATAGAATGTAAAACTGAATGTACCTTGGCATGGTTGAATAATAACAGTTCAGTACATGGACATAACATACTGTGAGTCTCAAACA
>JAUCMU010000143.1:20761349-20775398 GCA_032275025.1 Enteromius treurensis
CTAAGCTACATACCTTCTATGTACATATCAGAGAACAACTTAAAATATTCTCTCAATGCATTCTATGGCACCTTTAAGCCACATCCATTATAATGCTTATCTATTGATTGAATTTTGAACAACTGTATGTATTAATAGGCTTCTTACAGTAGAACATCTTTATTTCTCTATAAATGACATAACAAGGTACTGTTACCATGTAATAACAGGCGCTCTGAATGTTCCTGTGAGGAAATCAAGTGTCACTTTCCAGTAATATTCAGCCAGAGGAATATGACTCAAGCCAGAGAGAGATTAATATCGCTCGAATCCTTCACAAACTCCTGCCCTCTGCCCCATCCTCCATCCCGCACACCCACACCCATTGATTACCCAGTCCGCTCTCCCGCTGTCTCTAATGGGCCTGAGAGCCCGATCATGTGACTGTTGCATCTCGGCGTGGTGGATTGGTTTGTCTGAAAGCGCCTGGCCCTCGCAATCATCCTAATGCACAAGCATCGGCCATTACTGTCAGGCCCGTCCATACATTAAGCCGCCCCCACCCTCGTTCCCAATCCGAGAGGTGAATTAATGCACGTCCTGGGGCTTGACTGGTGTGTTCTCCATACTGTGTTAAACAATGAGCAAATGGCTCACCTCCTTTATTAGACGTGTGGCTTAATTAAAAGGGCTGTCAGATATATCGGCCCCCTCAGCGGCCGAGACTCTTTGAGAATCCATCATAGGCGCGGGGGGGGCGGGGGCCGGGTCTTTTGTGAGGGTGAAGGTTGAGGCCAGAGGGCCTGGAGGTTACGGCCAACGGTAGCCGTAAACATTTCTCAAGATCAGGGCAGAGGAGCTTTCCCTGGCGTGATATACGGGACACAGCCGAGCTTCTGCTGCAGAAAATCCACTAAAAGCAGTGCTAAGGGTGAGTCGAGGTACGGATCACCTCAATAGCTGTATTGTCTGAGGCTTGACGGCACGCCAGTGAGCTGAGAAATATTAAACATACCATTTTAGATAATGGTTTAAAGTCTCCTTCGGTCTTCATAAAGCAATGTTTTACAATCATGCGCTGCACCGCAGGGCCTGTGTGTCGGGAGATGATGTGGTGAGAAAGCACAGAGGTCCAGTGATTCTGCGTTTCGCTTATTTTTCACATCTGAGGTTTGTGTTCGTGAATGTGTTTGAGCTCCTGCGGTTTCCCCTCGTATAGTTGGAGGTCACTGAGAGGCATCAGAAGTTTTTGGTCAGTGATGTAGTCCTGTTCAGTTGGACGTATGAAATAATATTTTTTTTTTTTTATGAAAAAGTTAATACCATATATATATATATATATATATATATATATATATATTGTGTGTGTGTGTGTGTTTGTTTAGTATTTTGTTTGATGCATCCAGCTTTTATGGTTTATATTGAGCTCTCACATAACACATAACAGACGTCCAAAATGAGGAAAATTGTAATATGAAGTAATATTCTGATAGCTTGCAAATCTTTAAAACACTATAGCAAAACATATAGTTCTTCATAACACTATAGCAAAACATATAGCTAACACAAATTAGTGCTGTCAAACAATTAATTGTGATTAATCACATCCAAAATAAAAGTTTTTGTTTACATAATACATGTAGATGTACTATGTATATTTATCATGTATATACTAAATACACACACTCTATATCTCAAACAATATGTATCATTGTAAGATGAAATTTCATTAAATTATAATGTAAGCTCCGTAGTTTTAATATAAAATGTAATGATTCGCAATTCTGATTGAGAGATGAACAAATAAACATTCCTTAAATTATTCTTAAATAAATAAATAAAAACATGACTTTTGTACAATGAATAAGTTAATAAACATTGATAAAGAAGTAAATCTAAGTTGCTTAAATCCAGTAAGAGTCTATCTTGAAATGTTTGTAAAGTTATAAACATACACAAGTTATGTTTCCATTTATTTTATTTCCATTATATTTCTCCAGAATATATATATATATATATATATATATATATTTATGGGCATGTGAATAATTTAAAATGAAGAAATTTTAGTCACAAGGACGATTTAATCATGCAACACTCAATGAATTTGTACACAAAGCTAAGCATGAAAACTAATGGTGCTATTGAACAAGTCAACGTCTTGAATTAATTAGCATCACTGAGGTGCGTTTGAAAATCCTCCATCTCATTGCAACTCCAAGCGAGGCGTAATCGAATATTTCTCCAAACCCAGGCAGATGCAATTGCCAGAGTTGACTCAACTGTTTACTCTATATCACTGCAGATTTACAAATTGAGTTTGAGAAATTGCGCTGGCTTTGAAATATTTGGGCCGCTGATTGTATAGATTCAGTCTGATCTTGAGCAGGTATACCACAGAGTATGCCTGTAAATTTTTGTTTGGAATGGGAGATTTTTTGTCTGCTTTCATTTAAGGACCAGTTAAGGAAATAGTTAGGATCTCTTTCTCTCTCTCTCTCTCTCTCTCTCTCTCTCTCTCTGACTTGTTTGCTCACTCGCTCTTGCTCTCTCTCTCTGTCATGTGTCTGTCAAAGATAAGAAAATAAATCAAACCATAGTCAGCAACTTCTTGTTCGATATCATTATGGTTAAAAGATTTACTTGTCAGGCAGTGAGATGTATGGTGCAGTGCTATTGCACTGTCAACAAATCTGAATCAAATGCCACTTTATATTAGATGACGTCAGTTCTAATGGATTAAGAGGTATTTAAAAAAAAAAAAAAAAAAATGCACTTAATAAATAAGACAATAGCAATATCATGCGTCATAATCATATAAACAAGGGCTACTTTAAAAGTTTATCATATACTGTAAAAAATGAATGGTAAAAAAACTGAAAATGTTACAGTAGAAACCTGTTAAATGGTTAATGGTAAATGTAATTTTGCTTGAATTTCATGATTTTTCTTGTTTTTCATGATTATTATTATTATTATATAGAATATATGTCTATATGTATATATATATATATATATATATATATATATACTAATCGTATCAGTGTATTTCAAAGGTACAAATCAGCATTCAGTAATTTAATAGGTTGGTAAATTAACATTATATCAGTGGTATTTAACTGTAAATTTCACTAACATTATGCTATTATATTTTCACAGCTGCCGTTTTTTTTTTTTTTTTTATTGTAAACTTTTTTACAGTGTAATTTAAGTAGTAAATATAGCTCAAATTTCCATGTACGCAGTGAATGTGTGTATATATTTGTGTGTGTGTGTGTGTGTGTGTGTGTCTGTGTAATGTACTGTATACAAATTTTTATAAAATTTGATTTGATTTAATTTTCATTGGTAGCAGGGACACATTTGATGGAGCAGCCTACACCTTCAGTTGTATTTAAAGCATGCAAAAATTCAATTGTACATATTTCCCCCCATGTTTTCTGTAGTAAAACAAAACAAAAGCAGAGGCAAAACATAAAAATTGTATATATATATATATATATATATATATATATATAATTGTATTATTATTTGTTTTATGTTAATGTTTTACCTCAAATGTCCCCCTTTAACAATTTAAGGTTTTGGGATATTATTAAACATTTATACTGTAGTTTTAAAGTAGGGAGGTCTTTCACGTTGTAATCCTGACAGGCCCTCGCTATGGGAAGAACGACGTTAAAAAATGAGAGAGGAAAGGGAAAACCCCACATACCAAACTCCATTTTGGGAGGAAAGACAGTTTGCTAATGCCAACCAGCAGATGTTAGCTAGTATTTGCTTCCAATATGAACTTGCAATGAGCTATACTTGAGTAGGTGCAAATATTGAGTATCTATTGACAGAGCACGGTCTAATCAGAAGAACTGATGTACAGTAAATACTTTCTGTTTATGCTGTTGCTCTCTCTCTCTCTCTCTCTTTCACTCTCTCTCATGTAGACTGTAAAAAAACATCAGTTTTAGAACTTCTCCCAAAAAGGAAGCAACATGTGGATTTTTTATTTTTAACACACACACTTCCATCATGAACATGTTAAACACGTTTCCTTTTAAAAATTATGGTTTGCTGATTTGCTATATAAAAATAAGTTTCCAAATCTTGCTAGATGAACAACATTATCTCACTGATGTTTGAGGGGAAAACGCTTTCTCGTAGAGGTAGACAATGAACTCTACCACGGTTTCTGGGGATTGGCTTTATTTTTTGTCCAAGAAATGTTCTTTTGTAATTGTCTGCTCCGTACTGCCCTGTGATGTCATGATGTATCTGCTGCATGAGCATATCTCAACACTAACCATAACCTCTAACCCTAACCCATCTCAACAACTTGCATTACTTTAACACTAGACTAACGCAGAAGCAGCACTGTTGTTTGCGAGGCTTGAAAACTGTTGAAGGCTGGCAATGATGCAACTTTTTCATCCCTCTGACAATAACAGGGATTCAAATTAAAGGATGAGGCAACTGGAACAGCTCTTCAGATAAACAATCTTCAAAACATAACACATAAAAATAATGATGTCATAGCTTCTTCAAAAAAAGGCGAATTCTTCTACAACTCATTTTTACTGCAGACTTGCCAACTTGAGAAGAGCTCACATGGTCGAACATGTTTTTTTTTTTTTGTTTTTTTTCATTCTCAAAGCCAACTTTAACATTTTAGGCCAACTGTTAAAATAAATATGTGCATACCAACTGGTGGTGTACAATTTTAATAATAAAAATAAATAAATAATGAGGATATTATAGGACAATAGTTGTGAAAGTTTTGGTATTGTTAATTGCACTAGAAATGCAAAGTTGATTTGTAAAAACATTTCTTGTGCATTCCAATTAATCTAAGTGCAGTTGGATTATTTTGTTTAAGTACAAATTACGAAAAAAAAAAAAAATCAATTAATCATCATGGCATAATAAAAACATGTTTTTTATGAATGAACTCTTCAAATGAATGCCACTGAAAATGTGAAAAGTTTTGTGTGTTGTGCAATATTTATAATTTAATTTAGTCTAAATAATATTTGGAAATGGGCCTATGTTCATATGCTAATTTTGGTTGCATATTAATTGATTGTTAACTTAAAATAATACTCTTTATATTAGGTGCCCTTTACTAGTACTTACATTTAAATTGATAATTTGGTACAACCCACTTATTGTGTACATACATGTTTGTTTGTTTTTTCTATTGTACTTATATAAAATTATATCAAATTTAAAATACTGAAATGTAATTACATCTGTAATTCATTTCTGTATTTTTTGCAATACAATACGAACACAAAAAGTACATTGTACTTATTTTTATATTGATGTAAGCACATAGTAGTTAAGGCCACCTAATAGAAAGTGTGACCAAACATACTTCTGAACGTCTCAATCGCTCTACCCTATCTGCATACAGTAAAGAAATATTTAAAGTGTGCTTTAGTTTTTAGATAGAGTAGATCTTGTAAAGGTGCTTTCTGAAACCGGTCTAAATGAAGAGACTGTTTAAGGAGTCTGAAACAAAAGTCATAAAAGGGAAATCTTAAGACACTGAGAGCTCTGATCAGTTTGATCTGAAGAACACAATTGGCTCTGCGGTTCCCTGATTGCTCTGAGTTCTGCATGCTCAATTGCTCTTGATGTTTAAAGTGAGCAGCCGTCTGGTCATTTGTATAATAATCACATTTGGTTATAATCTCTCCGTGAGGCTGTGGCTATCATAATTGCTGTATGAATTTCTTTTCAAGATCCAGTTGTGAAAATGTTGAAGAGGCCACAATGAGCGTTGGCCGATGACGGTTCCTGGTCATGTCCACAGACGACCGGCCACAGGTTCTCTGCTGAAGTCTTTGGTCACAATTAGAGAAGCCGGGTCATTTTACCCCATGTGGCCCATTTTCCTTCATGGCACGTGGGGGGCACAGCCGTGATTAGCCTCATTATTCAAAGTCAGTGTGAGCTCACAGTTAAGAGTGATTTAGTTTAGTGCTTTTGCCATCACAGTCTAAATGTACTTATTTCATAATGGGCCTGATCTTATGATGAGGCATGCAAATGAAAAAAAGGGGTCAATTTAGAGTGAGGAAAAAAAATCCCAGGTAATGTTTAGGATAGCACACTACCATACGGATCATAATACTACAACATGTAAATTGTGCATGATATGTGAATGAGTATGCATGCAACAGAACTACACTAACTATTAAAACATATTTATGTTTAAGGATAATGAAATAAACGGAAAAGAAACTAACTAAACTTAATGAAACCTATATGTGCATATGAAAACTTAAGTTAAACTATTTGATCAAAGACAGGATAAGTAAATACAATATAAAATATCAAAAAATTAGGACAATATAAAAAAAATTAATCTAATTGAAAATATTAACAAAACATGTAATAGTGCATAAAATAATTCTGAACCTTTTAATTTACAGTAAATTGTGGCTTAAATGCTTAAGCAAGCTCTTAAATTGAATTATTGTATTTCAGTTGAACTTTTCAAGACATGAACTTGTTAATTGCATTGCACAGATTTCTCTTTGTCTGTCAAGGTTTAACATGAAATTTACAAGCATTGATCTGGTTTCCAGCCTGTAATACCCCAATCCTACTAGACTTTATGACCAAACGCATGACAGATCCAGCGCCCGGACTGGGAATGAAATCAAGGGTGATCTGGCCCCGTTGTGGCATAGATGAAGTCTTGCGACGGCCCCCTGGACTTCATAAGGCAAGAGGACACGCTCTGTGCAGTCGGAGCAGGCCTCCAATCCCCACGTGAGGCATTTATATACATGCCACTCGCTCCCCTTGCACCTGCTCTGTCGTAATGAGTCAATATATCTCCTCCCTAATTGCCCTAAATACATATCATAAAGCTTGGCTGTAAAATGCGGACTTCCAAAGCTGGCCAGTAAAGAAGGAAAGCATAATGCAATAGTGCCATTCCTGAGCCGGCCTTAACGAGGACCCATAAATTACATACGGGGGGTTTCATTATGGAGGTGCAGTCTGAAATGTATCTTTTTTTGCAAAACCACTAGGTTTTTTTTTTTTTTTTTGCTTTCTTCCTTGCCGTAAAACTGCCTACTCACCACTTTAACAAAGCCTGGCGGATGAACCAGAGAAAGCATATTGTAGGATAAAAACTTCTAAGTATTGAAGTTCAGCGCAAAATGCATTTCTCAATAAAACGGACATACAGAGAAAGTTTGTGTGGTTGTTCTTTTTGACCACGGTGACCAAATGAGCATTCAGGGGCCCGTCCTATGCCTCTCTTCTCCTCCTCCTCCCATCAGTGTTGTATTTCCATCTGAGTGTCTTTGATAATGGGCCGCTTTTCTATAAGCGGAATCTGTCTGGCTGTCTAATGGGGGCCTATGCTGTCAAACCTTAATACATACCAGCCGCTGTGCTATCAAGAGGACGGGTCAAGACAGGAAAATGAGTCCTACGGCTGTCGCTCCACTGTTTTTCACTCTGCCTCTTCTCTAAAGTCTTGTTCCTAAACCAAGTCAAATGTCTAGATGGGAAGCACTTACGAGTCTCAAATCAGGCAATTGATTCCAATGGAGTTTGACATTAGCATGTGATTAAGATAATGCTACAATACAATAGTATAAGCATAAAACACGTAGCAAATGGAAACGTTGGCTGAAAATTGCATTTAATGCTGAATGAATTTAAATATTTTACTTAATTAATTTTAGTGCATTGTCTTTCTAGAACCATTTAGACCAAAAGTTTCTTCTATGGCATCTAAAAGCATCTTTATTTTTACAGAAGTTCGTATCACCCTGGTTCCCTCGACAAAAACCCAATCAAAAAAAATTTTTTTTTTTTTGGATTACTGCAGAAAATAAGCTCTGTTACCAACAAAAGTTTATTAGTCTAATTAATTTATCACAACAATCACAAATGAACACAACTTTAATCAATTTTACATCACAACTACATCATCCCCGCAGCACTGGTCTATATACATTCTTCTTACAAATGAGAACTTGCAGTGGTACCACTTTATTTTGATAATCCAGATATTCTAAATACATAGTTCTGTCATGCAACTCTAAAAGGTGTTTCATGACATAATGGCATCATCATTTCCATGCCTTTTTACATCAGGAGTCAATGACCTTGCTGCTCAACATTCCAAAAAACTTGGCTATTGTTTGCTGTAAGCAGATGCAGCACACTTCAGAAACCCTCCACCTGTATAGATCTGGGATGATTTCATATTAAGCTGTACATTGGTGGCACACTAGTATTTTCCCCAGCTAAAACATGTTTTTAAGCCAGTCATTTCTATCTTTTGCTTTTATTTTTTGCTTTTGACTAAATCCCTATTTAGCTTTGCAGGGAGCTTTCTTGAAACATCTGGTTTGCCTCAGTTTGTTTTGTTACTTCATGTCACTCCAGACAGACTGGATGATGATCACATCAGATTTCTGTGTGGAGCAGTGGCTGTCATCAGCCTAAAATCTCACTTAATTATTACAACTAAGGGCAAAATGATTATTAATTGCAAGCACATGTCAACTTATTCTACTAATCAGAGTCTATAATATTCGAATAAGATACACAGTTGCAATGTTACCCACACCTATACATAGCAGAAGGGTAACTCTTGATTAATGACTTGCATTAAAGTCTTTTGTGTTTTGGTTGTGTCTCTATATCTGTACGTCTGTAATGTCTCACGCTTCTGTGCGACTCTCAGAGTGACAGTGGGGCTATCAGAGCACTCGTACACTCAACAGTGGCAATGAAGCGCCGGCCCACCTTACGCCAGTCATATCGCAGCCCAGATGTGTTTTTTTACGAGAGCGTCCGGCCAGCCAGCCAGACTCACCCGCTTTTTAATTAACCAGAGCCTGCCCTCGCAAGATGAGGAGTCACAGAAATTATGACGGCGAAACACAAACCGCAGCTCGACGTTCCCACACACACACAGCTGAGCGGCCGAAGAGGGGGTTTTCCTAATAAATTTTATGACTCCTCGCAGATTTACAAAGGTGTGTGTGTGTGTAATGGCTCTTATTATTGCACGTAATGGTACATCTGTGTTGTGTGTTCTTCCGTAATGACAGCGCAGGGGGAAACAGGTAGTAAATTGTGAACGTTTTGCCCTGCGTGCCCAAACAGTGAGCCAGTCACTGGGTGTTAGAGGGTGTTGGGTGTGTGTGAAGAAGACGGACTGTCGCCCGTCAACCAGGCTTTCCCACACACCACCTACAAACACCTGATTAAGCCACAAACATTTTAGTGTGTGTGGAGAAAGAGCTTTTCCAGATACTGTTGTTAGGTGTAACCAGTAACAAAGAACTGAATTCATGCCCTTTTTGCCATTCATGTGATAAAAAATATATATTAATGTTATTATGAAATATAATTTCATATACTGAATATATTTGTTATATGTGTCATGACTAATTTGTTGCATTAGAATTCATTTTGTTGTTGTTTCTTTCCCCCTTTTGCCAATGCACTGAAAGTTATCAAGAAAATAATTTTCCAATAACATGGATGAGACATTGTGTAATTAACTTTTTCTATCTAATTATTCTCCAAAATGAAAACTTTGGTACAAAAAAACAATGCTGGGCCCACTGGAGGAATATTATGTTTGAAGCAGGGAATCTGTTTTAGACTTGGTGCATTTGGTCAGAGGGTTTGGATCAGCATTGTTTTGGCTGCAAACACTCTTTTTACTTGTTTTGGGCCGAGACAGTGAAGTGAAGTCATTACTCATCGGGCGTTTTGATAGTCACAGAGCACAAGCTGATGATCAGAGCTGCTGCTGTCTGTCTAAAGCACATGCTGGTTTGTGGTTGCAGACTGCAGCAGTGGCCTGACTTTTATTGATACATGTCTGGGATTGATTTTGGAAAGAGAGGAGCAGGATGATGGGAGAGATCTGGCAACACAAATACATTTAGACACACATCAAACAGCGTCAAGTGAGTTGATGGAGAGAATTGATGGTCTTCTTCTCCTTTCTGTCTATCTAAAACGCTTAGTTTCGTTCAGACCCTCTCTGCACAGTCATGTCAATCAGAACAGTCGGGTCTAGATACTAAATATTTTAATTGAATTGAGTTTTGTTTTGTTTCATTTAATTTAAACAAATTTCTATTAGTTTTGGAAGCGAAACATGGAAGAAATTGTGCGTGATATTCCTTCCAAAAATTGTTAATTCAATATATTGTAAAGACGTCAACTCCATCTGTGTTTTCTGCATCGTATGAGCAAAACTGCATCACTGATGACACACAGGTGACATATTTAATCTGGAAACACGATTCGTCCATCGTGAAACACACAAACACACATCTTCATTTCATAAGCGCATCACTGCATCATTATCTTCGTCTGACCGCAGATTGAGTGAGACTTCCTCTCTAATAACATCTGTCAGTCTGGAGATGGCTGTTGTTCTGTCTCACCTCATTGGCAGCCCAGACTGTGCTGTTGACTTTGATGCAAGCTTTGCCATTGGTGTGTGTTGCTCGCGTCTGGAGTGGAGGCAGCTTGAAAGAGTTAGGAGGTGTGTGTCTGTTTGAGTGTGTGTGTGTGTGTGTGTGTGTGTGTGTGTGTGTGACGTGGAGTAATGACTTCTGGCACTGTAATGAAGGCAGCAGGATATCCTGTGTCAGGGTTGCAGGTTAGCCCTGGCTAGATAAGGTATAATGAATGAACATGAGTGTGTGTGTGTGTATGTGTCTGTCTGTCTGGACGAGGGCTGGAGGGGCCACGCTAATGTCAAGAAACTGCCATATGTATAAATATAACCCACTGCCCTCTGAAATGGCAGAAAAGTGCAAATTATCTAGCCTGAGGTGTAACTTTAAAGACAATATAGAATGAAAACATACCTATTTTAACACGCGCACCTGGTCTTATTGCTCATGATTTATCAAGGAATGTGTTATATAGGTTTGGGTGTGACCAGAGCCTAGATATACAGTTGGTAAGGTTTTCTTGGTGGTTACTAGGGAGATTCTAAGGGTTGTTGTGCAGTAGTTTATTACTGGCAAAAAAATAAAAAATAAACACTTGTCTATAAGAGTCTATAATATTCTGGTCTAAAGATATTGCTTTGATACCTAGCTTAAAAAAAATTATATATATATAAAATTATAACTATATATATATATATATATATATACGTTTTTAAATAAAATTTGTCCAGACAGACATATATATATATATATATATATATATATATGTATGTATTTTTTTTTTCATAATACATGTGTGTGTGCTGTATATATTTATTATGAGTGTATAAATACACACAGATGCATGTATTTCAGAAAAAAATTACGTTTATATATTATATATTTTTCTATTATATATATATATATATATAATATTTAATAAATTATAGCCATGTAGATATGTGTAAATATTTTTAAAAATGCATACCATAAGTGTGTGTGTGTGTGTGTGTGTATTTATATGTACATGATAAATATACACAGAATACAGAGTGCAAACAAAAAGAAACCCCAAATGAATTGTTTGACAGCACTAAAAGTTACTAAAACTAAATCTAAAACAAAAACATAATATCAAATTGTAATATTAAATGCTACAATGTTATATAGGTAATATTTATACTAATATATATCTAATCATGTCTTTGTTTAATTTAATTCAAATTAATTAATTAATTTAATTAATCTACATTTAAATTAAATACTGTACAAGACAACTTTACTTTTTACCATAAAGATTGTTTCAACAGTTTTACAATGATAAATGGGAAGGAAAATTATTAAATGATGGAGAAGATTTGCCATGTGCATTGCATTACATCAGTTAAATGTGTTATACAATTTCCTAATGTGTTTCATGTCTTAATATATATGAAGAAAGAGAAGAAAAGAAAGGGAAAAAAGCACCAGAGAACAAGCATGTACTCTTTTCCCCGATTCACAGTGCATCATGTGTAAAAGTGTGTGTTGAAGGTAATGTGCTTCTCCTCTGGTCCGTGGCCAGTTTTGGATTCCAGATGTAATGTGTGCGATAAGAATCTGATTATGGGAAACTGATCCTGGATCTGACTTTAATGAACTCTAAGCAGAGCAGTTAATTACAGCATGGAGACACTTGTAGGAGTCGGAGGTCGACCGACTTGAGTGTGAGAGGATGGAGAGTGAGTGTGAGGGAAGAGGAGGTGTTTGACCTTTCTTATGCCCGTCTCCAGGTCCCCACGACTCCGTACATGACTGCCCTCTAGCTGCAGACACTCACAAACATACAGAGCCTTTACTGTATCCTGAAGAGGCTAAAACAGAATCACATCACAGAATATTCTGTTATAAACATTCTAGGAAATGCCTACAGACTCAGATGCTCTTAAAGCCAGACTTATCGCTGAAGATGGTCATAAAAATATATGTACCTGAATGTATATGTATATGAATATGGAGCTTAAGCAATTTTATTTAGAAGCCCAAACTGACCAAAATAAATATAAAAATATTAAAATTTTTATGGCCAAGAAGTATGATATCCTGATCTCTTAAAATGTAAATCGATGAGAGGCATATAACAGTATATCAGACTATTTACATAAAATGCATAACGTATAAAATATCTTGAATGTTGGACATAATATCTCCAACAATATGATCATGTGTCCTCCAGAAATCATACTAATATGCTGATTTTCAAATAATAATAATAGATTGTGAATAATTCGAAAACTTTTTTTTTTTTTGGTGAATAAAAAAAGAGAACATTTATTTAAAATAGAAATGTTTTGTTACATTATAATCACTTTACTGTTGCATGTTACAAAAAAGAAAAAAACAAGCACACATTACTATGGCACACAACCCCCCAAAATACCATGTTTTTAATAGCCGAGACATTTTGCCTGCCCTTCTTCGGAGATATACACACTCTCTCTCTTACACACACACACACTTCCCCAGGATGTGAGCAGGAGAGTGTGTGTGCTTGTTCTTGTGTCAGTGCATTAGTCTGCATTGTGTCGGGCCGCTCTCTGCAGAGGTGTCAGCTAAGCCTTCCTGTTTTACACAATGAGGCTGACAAGAAGCGAGAATTCTCTCAGCGTCTCTGCTCAAGTGCACCGCTCTGAATCAGGACAGCCACTGCCTGAGACCCTGCACAAAATTCACCCACAATGCACTTCAGATGAAAGCTTAACAAAATGTCATATCTGAATAGAATAGAAAAGGATAGAAAGTTAGATCAAATGCAACCACATATCAAGAATTGATTTGCAAAAACAGACAATTCCTTTTTTTTTTTTATCATGTTTTTATAGTGTTTTATTGTGTCAGTTAGCTATTTTATTAACCTACATGTATAGTCAAAATAACCCAACTGCAGTTTGATAAAGAAAAATTGTAATGCACAATGAAAAAACTGATTTTTTTTTTTTTTGCAAATTAACTCTTTATATATACATCTACATCTAGAGTTCGGGTAATTAATGATTAGATATGGTATTATATCTAATATTAGAATGCATGCAAACATACATACTTTTTGGGGTCAAGAAGACATTTTAACCTCTTACACTCTGCGGCTATTTTGGGGAATTCCGCCTGCATTTGACCTACCAAAATTATTTGGGGCTAGTGTAATTTACGTGTAAATTTTTTTGTTACAGTAAAATAAATATACAAAGTGATTCATATCTGCATAAAATAGAGATTGTAAGCTTCTAAGCTAATGGTACCACATATGGGGGTATTGGTGCACACAAAGGGTTAAAAATTAAACGCACAATTTGAATGTAACTTTGCAGAGTTTAAGAGGTTAATGTTTTTGAAATAAGTTGTTTATGCTTACCAAGACTACATTTACTTGATCAAAAAATCAGAAATAATAATATTAAAAATAATATTGGGAAATATTATTACTGTTTAAAATAAATATCTTCTATTTAATATTTTGTAAAATGTAATTTATTCCTGTGATCAAAACTGATTTTTTTAGCTGCCCCCACACCATAACACGTGTTTTTTTTTAAGAATAATGCTCAAAGGAACAGCAGAACAATATATATATATATATATATATATATATATATAT
>JAUCMU010000143.1:20785108-20805786 GCA_032275025.1 Enteromius treurensis
CACACACACATATATACACACTGACACATTTTAATTAATTTCAGTCAAAAGTAAAATTGTTATTAATTATGAGATTGTTGTTAATGGTTATCATAGTAAATCATTTCGTATTTAGAAAGAAATACTTGAAACGTACTGTAGGTTACACTTGCAACAAAAAAACCGGAAAGTCATTCATTCAATTACTTATTAGCTACAGACTGATAAAACACTTTATAAGTTATATACATGTTTGCTAGAGAGGAACTTGTAAAAATGCCTGACGTCTACTCATGCAGTTTACTTTTTATTTGGTTTTGGCATTTGATCAAAGAGTTGTTATGATGAACTTTGTTCTGATCTTGTCTTAGTGAATCAGATGAACATTTTCCATGGCAGACAAACAGGCACACCCAAATACAATTATTTTATACATATATATATATATATATATATATATATATATATAAATATACACATGTTCCCATCAGTGTGTGTCTGCTTGCCCTTACATGAATGCGTGTGTGTCCGTTTGTGTGACAGACAGGGGATTATTGTCACCTAAGTGATGGATGATGCATCGGCCCCCAGCACTTGAAAGCATTGTGAGGGGGTCAAGATGGCCCTCTCAGTGCTGTCAGATCCTGAAAAGATTTACTGTAGAGACAGCTTAGCCCCATCATAATAGATTGCTTCAGGGGTGAAAGGAAGGCATTTCCACGCACCCAGAGCAAATGAGAACTAGCCAAAGACTACAGCACAATTTGACATCCAACTTCAATCTTTCAGAAATAGATCATGTAAGTTATAGATTCCTTAGTGATTAAATATTGAGTTTGGGACCTGCATTGCATATGTATTTATTTAAGTCAGGTGTGATTAAATACGTTTTTATATATAATTGTCAGTGATTGTTTGTTGATTCTATTCTATTCTAATTATTTCACAATATCTGAGTTGACCAAAACACAACTGGAAACAATAAATCGCTGTAACATTTAAATTAGATCATATTCGTTACATAAATCACTCGTTTTAATGTGTGTAAATTGTGACAATTATATTCGGTTGATACATTTATAAAATGGGAAGCAATTAGATCTTAATACAATTAATAATAAATAAATGATAATGTATTTATGCTAATTATAGTTAAGCATTTAAAAATAATATTAGAATATATGAAATAATATGCAATATTTGCTTTTGTAATATGTATAAGTACATCGATATTTCTATTTTAGAATAAATTAATTAAAGTAAAATAAAAGTTCGTTTATGAACAGGTTAAAGTGTTCGTCTTATTAAACATATGACCGCTTGAGTGTCTCAGGCGACATATAACGTGATTCTCCGCAAAATATCGAATTTATCCTCTCAAAGCGCAAACACAATTCGTTTAAAACATCTGCTAAATGTGAGAGACAGCGAGTAAAAAAACAGGTGTATGTATTTAAAGCCTCGCGAAAAAGATCGCGGCTCAATGTATTCTTGAGATTTTCATTAGCTGGGAAAGATACATTTTCCATCAATAATAGATTCGTGCGGTGGTCAGAGGAGGAGAGGACATGGGGAGGGGTTCAGTCCTTTTGGTTGGAGATAAGAGAGGAGGAGTGGCCGATAGAGAGAATCACTAATGAGCGCGACTCACCTCATCAAAGACGCGCGTGTTCCTCTGTCTGGCGCTGCTGTGGCGCAGTGTCATGATACTATGGGTTGCGTGCTGAACTCTACGGGACCAGAGCTGCTATTACAACTGGAGGCTTTGAGATCCACCGTTCAACAACTAGCCCAACTTTATCAACTCTCGGGAAAGAAAAAGGTCAGAAACGCTCTTACCTTCGTTTAACTGCGAATGCAATATTAATGTTAACAATAATGATAGCCGTGTTACACATCGGCGGCCCCTCTTGATGCCTTGGCCTACTTTTGTAACACACATTAGAGTTGTCACAACATTAGAGCTCTGAGATGAAGTTTGTGCGGGAGGTTTTTAGCTGGATGTCTTGATTTCGGAGAGCGGCCCAGGTCGGCTGCTGTTGCCTAGCCCCGAGCGCCCTCATGAGGGGAGCACGCGGTACTGCGCGTTCAGTGCGCGAGGAAAGCTTTCAGACGCGCTTTGAAAGCCGGCTGCTCTGTGTGGTTTTATTGGGGTTATTATTTTCTATTTAGTTAGGCTGAAGTAAATACATTTAAATAAATAAATAAATATAGTTTAATTTACAAAACAAATGCAGGATGTTTGGAGTGTGTTGAGTCTTTGAAAGAACACAATGCCATCGCAATGCGCTCTGAAAGGATTTTAATTGTGTTTAATTGAGGGGACTTTGCAGCAAATCGTCAGACTTAGAAATAAATGAAATAGCCTGCACCGCGAGAATAATATAAATAAACCAACTGTTTGTAACTGTATAAGTCTGCATTTATTTCAACCTTTGCAATGGTGAAATCATTTAAGCTACACTGAAGTGTAAATATGCACTGTCGCATGAATCAGTAACACATTGCTATTAGTAGATATGATTTTGTATTTTAAAAACAACCAGCACTTCGTTTGGGTGCGTGTGTTATATTTGATTTATTAAATTAAAAACGAAAACAGATCACACAAATTGCCACGATTGCATTGTCTGTAGTGCATCTTTTATTTATATTACTTTATTACTGTTGTCTTTAATTCCACACGTTTTTATTGCATGCGATGCGCTCATTTATTATGTTTGTGTGTCTGAGTTTTCATCTATTTCTTGTTGGCCTTCGGTAAGCAATTAATCGAATGAAGCAGGCGCGAATTCAGATGCGCTTTTTGTTTACTGCAATATCTGTTTATCCTCTGCTTTGGGGTTGTCTGCTGTGTGTGGTTTTTTATCCGCAATTTAACGAAAATAACAAATTAATATTAATGCTTTATACTTGCTATGTTCAAAATAAAGCTTCACGTCTCTGAAAACAACGGCTGATAATAATAATAATAATCATCATCATCATCATCATTCAGCTTCTTTTTATTTGTGGTTTTAAAATGCTAATGCGTTTTTCTTCTTTTTTTTGCAGATCTATTACAAAGCTATTAGAGATATTGAAATTGGGGAGGAGTTACTGGTTTACATGAAGGACGGAGTTTTCCCCGAGGGCTCAATGGCACCGAACCTGGAAGGTGAGATTAATGCAAGTCATTAGGCACTCTTTTAAACAAACTCACACAGACCACACTCATTCACCTCTGCCAACTGTTAGCAAGATGCTATATGTGGCCTGTGCTTGTCGTCGTGTTAGGTCGGACGATGAAGAAAATACTAAAGTACATTTCAACCCAGAGGCAAATAAACCAGTATTGGCGAATTTGAAAATGAAATGGCAGCCCTATAGATATTTTTTTCTGCACATGTAGCTTTTGTATGTGTGTGTGTGTGTGTGTGTGTGTGTGTGTATATATATATATATATATATATATAAAATGCAATAATAATAAAATTAAATACCTAATTTAAAAGTATAATAACACTGTTGTCTGCTTTATTTCTAAACATTTTTCAACTTTTTTATTTTAAAGCTTCAGTGGCCACTTGAAGTTTCCTTATTAAAACACATCACTCGCAATCTCCAAAATCTTTTTTTTTTTTTTTTTTCAAGTGATCTGGTAATTTTGGAACTGAAGCTCAGAGTAGTTGATACAGACTAGAAAATTGCAAAAGCACTGAAGTGTGTCACAGCGTAGCAGTCACTCTCCAACACATGCAAAAGGTTTTATCTGATAGAGATGTGTCTCAGATCTCCCTGCCAAAAAGCCAAGAAGAAAGCTCTCAGAGAGAAAAGGGAGACAGGGACGCCAAAAGATGCAAGCCAGGCTCCGCTCAGACAGATCAATTTAGAGAACAAAAGAAAAAAAACACAGAGTAGAATGAACATGATCAACGAAGAAGAGAGGCTGAGAGAGAGAAGAACAGATAGAGACAGACAGAATGAGAGCTCTCTACATCCAGCTCCTTCTCATGGCTTATCGGTGGTGGAATTTGGAGTGGAGCTCAAGGAGTCTCGAGGGACCTCACCCATGCTCACAGATTAGCCGCTAAACTGCACATAATTGTGTTCCCCCTACGTCTCTCCAAGAGCTATTAGTTTCCCATTCCATGTCGTTTTTCCCAACATTCCTGCCTTTGTCGTTAGTGCTACCGATGGGATGGAGAGATAGTGTCTCGAATTCTTTTTATGGCCCAAAAACATCAGCAGATAAACTTTTTCTCGACTTTAATTTTCCCTGTAAAGGCCTCTTTGAGGTCACAAGGGCATTTTATTTGCGTTTATTTTGCAGGAAGGCTATGAGCATTGAGCGTGTTCGCGGTAATGAATTGAAAAACAAAACAGAGTATATGGTGTAATCCTAGATAACGCAGCATCGGTGCAAGCTTTTCATGGCCTTTGCTTTCAAAACAACGAGTCAAAGAATGAAACTCATCCACCTTGGCCTGATCCGGGCAGTGCATGGAGTATATCAGAATTATCGATGAGTTTAATTTGAGGATGATGATAGCTAATGCATCAGACCTTAGAGTTTTTTTGCCTTTCCGTGACTCCGGGGTTATCTGTGAACTTGGCTTTTGTGTCAGGATATCAGTAAGGATAACAGCCATGTTTTTAGTCATTAAATTCCGGGTCATATAAACAATTACTCCAAAAAAAAATTTTTTTTTTTTTTTTTGCGGTCGTCTTGTTCTTTTATTAAAGGTTTATGTTCTTATAATATTTCAAGGTTTAAAAGATTTTGTATTAATTTTAAATATTTGTTTTCTTTATAAAAGATTAGTTTCAGATTGTTCTTTATGCATAATTGCTGGCTTGTGTTTAATTAAAATGATGTTATTACCAAAATTGCATGAATTATCTTAAGTTATGCATTTCATATACACTATATATATTTCACTGCAACACTGGTGTATATTAAACCATTTCAGTTATGTTTAGTGAATGTATGAAGTCATTTCTCAGAGTTCACACAGGTGTCCCATAGAATAACCAGAGGTGTACTTCATCACATTAACTATGGACATGTTCCACAAACATTTTACCACCAGAAAGTGCTGAAATATTTTTGTTTTCATTTTGAACAGTATATGTATTGTTTTATAATTTAAAGCTTCTTTTTATAAAATGACATTTTGGAAAAGTGTGTTTTCTTAAGTTAGTATAAGTAAATTATAATTGAAATTTTGTCATTCAATTTAATTTTTTGGACGTCTTATTCCGGAGACCGCACATTTTATAATTGAAAATGAGCATGTAATTATTAGCGCTGAGCAACTGTGTGATGCCGTCCCCACAGATGAGCAGATGTACCGCTGTGAACACTGTGATGAGCTCTTCACTTCAAAGCTGGAGTTACGGCGGCATCAGAAATACTCCTGCAGTAGCAGCAACTCTATCTTTGACTCACTTAGCGAAGACTTCAAACAGGAGCGCGAAGACAGCGATGAGCCTGTGCACGAGTGCAAAGACTGTGAAAAAATCTTCCCTAGCGAGTACAGGTCAGCACACTCCACCACACCGCACGACTTCTAATTACCCGCCAAGCTTTAGTTGAACCCCTAGATGTTAAAATGTAAAACAAAAAGGTAAATTAAACAAAAATCAATAATCAGTTATGTTCTTATACTATGCTTTTTATATTTATTTGTTTTAGTTCTGATTTGGCTCTGCTGTAAGATCTCTATTATACATTGTACCAAAAAGTGTTTATTGCACATGCATATGTTAAATGTATACAATAAATATGTGCATGATAAATATGTTTATCTTACAAAAATAAACAAAAATGCCTTTAAAATCAAACATTGCAATTTGCTAAAATTACAATGAGCACAAATAGGTAAACATTATGAAAAATTATTAACATAACACAGAATGCAAAGGAAAAGCTTTTAAAAAAGAATGTTTAAACTCACCATCTATTTATTTTGCTATTCTAACAGTACATAGCTATAGGATTCATTATATTATTTGCATTCAGCTTTGTTTTTGTCCCTGTGATATACATCCTTGCCACAATTGACCAGTTTAGAAACACTGGATGGTGGTCACACAGAAAATATTTATGGTGTTCTTATGTATTCTTAGTCTCGGGCAGCATATGATCGTACACACAGAAGAGAGAGAGTATAAGTGTGACCAGTGCTCTAAAGCTTTCAACTGGAAATCCAACCTCATTCGCCACCAGATGTCACATGACAGTGGCAAGCGCTTCGAGTGTGAAAACTGTGATAAGGTAGGCTACGGTGACATTATATGTTATATGTTTAGAAGCATTAAATAGATTACACATGGGAAGTTGAAACATACTTAATATTTAGTTGATGAAAAGCTAAAAACCTTTCTGCATTTAAAACGCCCTGCAGTGTAACAAATGAATTGTTAAGAGCTACAAACATTCATAAGTAGTAAATGACATTAGCCAAATGTTGCCTAAAATACTGCTTGATGGATGTCACACCACAGGACGTCAACTTTCCAGAAATTATTCATGTCGGCTACCCTTCTAACTGCAAATTTAAGAATATAACACTGCAATTAAATTTCATCTCCAAGTAATTGCCTTTACACCACGCTATGTTTACACCTTTGTACTAAGTTGGCATGTTTCTTTGGGTTCTTTAGGTGTTCACAGACCCCAGCAACCTCCAGCGCCACATCCGCTCTCAGCACGTCGGTGCCCGAGCCCACACCTGCCCTGAGTGTGGCAAGACCTTTGCTACCTCCTCGGGCCTCAAGCAGCACAAGCACATACACAGCAGTGTCAAGCCTTTCATCTGTAAGTCTGAGCAGTCTTGTCTAAGCCTCAGATACAATTACCAGTGTCCAAAGACCTCCCGGCTAGCTCCACCCCAAGATTGTGACAGCTGTTGTTTTATAGGTCAGAGAAACTAAATGAAATTCTAGAGCCATTCCTTGTTTTGTTCTACATTTGTTGCACTTTTCTTTAGTGCTTTCTTTTTCGCTCTCTTAATTACTCCATTTTACCCTTCTTCTGTTATTTGTAACTGTGCATTTTCTTTTGAGGGCCCATTAGGCTTGTATATGGCCAAGGCAGAGGTAAATGTCTCTGCCGTGTCTGAGCTGCCCTCTTACCAACACTGAGAAAACACCATTTTTTATTTTTTATTTTTGCTTGGCTTCACAATGTTCTATGTGTTACCATCCAATGTCCAAATGCATGTATGCTGTATCAGTGTACATGTGTTTGTATGTATACAAAATTAGCTGAAATAGCTCTACTATCAGTAAAGAATCTCATCAGCGAATCTCATACACATGCTAATTGACCATGTTTTACCATATAACATTGCCGTGTGTAGCGTTTTTATCTCACCCTCAAAACTGAGTTCAGCCATGCTCCTGGAGGTCCACCTTTCTGCAGACTTCACTTTTAACCCTTCTCGAAAACACCTGCCTGTCATCTTTGTGTAATTCAAAAATCTTGATTAGTTGCTTCACATGTGTTTGATTAGGGTTGGAGCTCAACTCTGCAGGAAGGTAGCGCTCTAGGAGCAGGGTTGGCTGACCCTGGTGTAGACAGTGCCATGTTTGCTAAGCATAATAAACAGCATGCACAGTTTATCTAATCAGCTGCCGGATTATCACTGCTATTGAATGAATGCAAACCAAATGAAAACAGTATGTTAATAGAATTAACCAGTCATGTGTGTTCTCCCAGGTGAGGTGTGTCACAAATCGTATACCCAGTTCTCTAACCTGTGCCGTCACAAACGGATGCATGCAGACTGCCGCACCCAGATCAAGTGTAAAGACTGTGGGCAAATGTTCAGCACTACCTCCTCCCTCAACAAGCATCGGCGCTTTTGCGAGGGCAAGAACCATTATAATCCCGGAGGCATATTCACACCGGGCATACCAATGACATCCAGTCACATTTTAGGCAAGTCCAAGTCTCATCCTGGCTTGAACCACGGTGGACTTGGCTTCGGGGATTACTTCCCATCCAGGCCACATCATGCAGGTTTGCCCTTTTCCCCAGCGCCTCCTGCATTCCCAGCCCTCTCCCATGGCTTCCCAGGCATCTTTCCCCCATCACTATATCCTAGACCACCATTGTTACCTCCTAGTTCGCTGCTCAAGAGCCCAATTAGTAATAGTCAAGATGGGAAGCTGACTCCTCTTGATGCTCCTACACTTTCTGCGGTCACATCCATGAACAACAGCAACGGCAACGTAGGGAGCAGTCTCAGCAGCCAGTCAGAGGAGAATCGAGAGTCCAAACTAGACTTGTCATTCCACGACAACAAGAATAAAATGAAGATGAATGACATGTCTGATGGTAGTGACTTGGAAGATGTCAACACATCTAGCGGCACAGATCTAGACACCACCACTGGAACGGTGTCTGGCTCGGACATAGAAAGTGAGGCAGAAAGCGAACAGGAGAAGAGCAGGAGGAAGCCAGTGCAGGAGAGCAAACAGGACGAAGTGAGCAGCAGTTCAGTATCTGTCTCCAGTTCAGGGAACCTCCCGTGCGAGCGTCCTTTCCTCTCCTCCCAGCATTCCTTTTTCCCACCGCCAGAGGAGCAAGCACTTCCACCCTCCGGGGCCACCACTGACTCCATCAAAGCCATCGCCTCCATTGCAGAAAAGTACTTTGGCCCAGGCTTCATGGGCTTGCAGGAGAAGAAGATGGGCTCCTTAAACTACCATTCCATGTTCCCTTTCCAGTTTCTTCCCAACTTCCCACATTCCTTGTATCCATTCACAGACAGAGCACTCAATCCTGGCATGTTCTTCAAACCTGAGCCTAAGTCCCCTCGTGAGCACATACAGAAATTACCTACAGCCACTGGTGCGGATTCACCCTTTGACCTAACCACCAAACCCAAGGAGGTCAAACCTCTTCCTCCACCCCCCAGCAAGCCAGCCTTGCCATCCAATATCCCCTTGACCCCTGGCGAGGAACAACCTCTGGACCTTAGCATAGGCAGTCGAAGCCGAGCTAACCATAACGGTGGCACGCACGTACAGCGCAAGAATCACGCATTTGGCATAAACTGCAAAGCAGCTAAAGATGAACACCCAGCACTAACTCAGTCCCAGAACTTGCACCAGCCCCAGATGCCTCAGCCGCAAGCATCGCTTCCCCAGCCACATCCTCCCCAGCAGCAGCCATCTCTCCACTACGCCAAGCCATCGCCATTCTTCATGGACCCCATCTACAGGTATTTCAATAAGTAGGTCCTATTGAAAGACCCAACACAAAGACAATTCAAAGCATTAGCTGGTCATATGTTGAAATTAGACAACTTATATGAAAAGTATTGCTACCCAGGTTTACAATTAACCTTCGTTCGTACGTAACCCTTGGTGCTGTTGTCCAGCAGGGTGGAGAAGAGAAAGCTAATAGACCCAGTAGGAGCTCTAAAGGAGAAGTACCTGAGGCCGGCACCACTACTCTTCCATCCTCAGGTATTGTTACATATATTTGCTTTACTTGTACATTGGTAAAGGTTGTTCTTATCATTCCATTCAAGCACAGCATGGCAAGACACTGAAAGCACATTCCCAGTGTCCTCCACCTCAGGTCTGCTTTGGTCCAAGCGGAGCCTTGATGTTTTAAAACGTTCTGACTTCTGATGGTGTTTATTTTCATTAGATTATTTTCATCGTGAAGATAATCTCGAAAGAGGTATTGCCTGTTTTCTGTCATGCTGCGCATTCAAAAATCTTTATCTTTTGCTTAGAAAAACAAGCCCCATTGTTTGCGTTAGTATTTTAAACCTTTCCCACCTTTGAACAGTGACAACAATAATGAAAATATTATTAATAATGGCCTTTTGAATTGAAACAAATTATGCCACATACTTTCAGAGTAGACCATTGTCTCTGGGAAGTTCTCCATTGAGTCCCACCGCTAATAACTTCCTAGCATTTCTTTCTTGCTCTGGCTGCCTAGATAATGTCTGCATGTCGATCAGGGACTTCCTGTGTTTGTGTGTAATAGAATGGCCTCTCTTGTTGGGAACTGTCTTATCTGACCTGTAAATCTGGCCTCCATCAATGCTGACCTACCTCCCCCCAAATCACTCGCTCTTTCCTTTTCTCTTTTCAGCAACCCCCTATTTAATCAAAGGTCTCTATTTTGACTTCTAGGAGTGGTATAACGATTTATCTGTCTATCTATCTATTTATCTATCTATCTATCTATCTATCTATCTATCTATCAAATTAAGATCAAATATGTGTGTAAAGTATACGCATTATCAGTAGCACTATTGCCTGTTAATATTCTAAACTAAAAACACTAAGAGAATCAAGGTGTTATCGAGACATGTGTAAATAAATTAAAACACACCGTCTGTCTCTGTGTTTATCCATATGCAAAAGTAGGAAGGATGTAAGCTGTTTTTGGCTATAGAGCCACATAGCAAACCCTTTGTTCTGCAGCAGGGGAAGTACTATCAGCGAGGGGTATCTTAAACTGCATTGTATGGTTACCGCTCATGGAGGTGAATGGCTCATTCAGACGCTTCTCTCAGAGATTTGTTGGGAACAAAGTAGGAGCCGGGGGCTCCCGAGGGGCTGCTCGAGTGGCTGCCAACGTGCCATAGGTTAGGGAGGTCACTCTTGAACAGCACAATCAAAACTCGACCTTCTGATATATAACTTCCTCCAGCTTTCCATCCTGTCTTGTTATGAAGCAAACTCCCAGGCTCTCTGTCAGAATTCCTCACCGCTGCTGTTATTTTGTTCTTTGTGCATCTGTCCTAAGCAAATACAAAAAAAAAGTTTCTTACTCCCAGATGGCTCCTAATCGCACGCAAAATCAATTCAAGAGAAGTTTCTGATTAAATGAGCCCCTGAGCTGTGCATCAAACACAGAGTATTCCTCTCTGAACTCGCCTCATGTTCTCTCCTCAGGTGTCTGCGATGGAAAACATGACTGAGAAGTTGGAAAGCTTTAGCGCTCTGAAACTGGATGCTCCCAATTCCCTCCAGCACCCCTCACACCACCTTTTTAACTTCCGTTCCCCGCCTCCCTCTCTCTCCGATGCTATCTTACGCAAAGGCAAAGAGCGATACACCTGCAGGTGAGCGCCACTCATGAAACAAGAGTAAACACATCCTCACAAGATTGCTTTAACTCTGAAGCTCTATTTAAATTTCTAACATATCATCATATCTAGAGGTATACATCAACACACTAAGACACACCTAAAAGAGAAATAAAATATATAGAAATGAAATTAGCCATCCTCTGCTTTTATTATTCATCTAAAATTGACATATTGAATATACCCAGACAATGAGTTACAACCCACTGAAAATGGGAGTTGTAGCAATGCTGAATGACTGTATCAAAGTCTAGTTTTCATCCTTTCCAGGTACTGTGGGAAAATTTTTCCCAGGTCAGCTAATCTTACAAGGCACTTACGAACACACACAGGAGAACAACCCTACAGGTAAGCCACTCTTAGACCTACACTCTTTCTCACACACACACAAATGCAGTATTGAAATTCTTAAGCTTTGTACCTTGAGACTTACCCCCAATTTATTCTAGTAGTTTGACATTAGCGTGTTGCTAAGCTAATGACACAATTCGTTACTATGCAAAAAACCAGACAGCAAAAATTTGCAAATTATTATTATTAGAATTAGAATTGCACTTGTATACTGGTAATGTGTCTATGATGTAGTCAGCTAAAACAGAACTTTTTTCTACCACATACACATACATTCGAGTAACTTTACATGGCTTTTGGTGTGAGGCCACATAGTCATCCAACACAAACAATATAGATAAATCCCAAGGTTTAAGTCTTACCTGCTTTATAGATTTTACTCATGCTTGACGCTCCCAGACTGATATAAAAGTAGATGCAAAAACACACATGTACAGTTTTTAAGTTATGTGATCTATTCTTACACATTGCTTTGCAAGTCAAGCATTGCTGATTCTGAGAAATATAACATAGAAACAATGAAAGACATGAGACATTAGAGTCAGTGCAATCAAAAAAGAAAGAAGATTGATTCTGTCTGCGCACATGTTTTGGAGGTAGAGCAAGCTCTGGACAATGTTGGCTGGTAATAGCACCCTGGAGACATCTATGCTCTGTTTATAGAATGGCTTAATTATCATTGATTTGGCTTCTAACCAGCTGTGGAAAGTCCTCTATGAGGGTGATGAGGGTACTTTGGAAATGGGGGGCTTTCAAAGTTTTAAGTGATATTTTGACCCATGCATGACTAAGATGTAAGACAAGAAAGACCTTCACTGCCAAAGGCTTCTTAACAGTTCACTTTCTGAACAAATATAAGTGAAAACAGTCATTTATGAGGGAAAATCTCTTAATAGTGGTGCTTCAGTGTTAGGGATTTCAGCAAACCCTTGACCACAGGCAATAAAATGTGACATGCAACAGACACCACTTATTGAGGTATGTTATTGCACATTTATATGATTTTTGCTTAGCAGATTATAAAATTAAAGCAAGTAAGCAGTCATATAGCAACCAGTATCTACAGTATAAAACATACCAATGTAAACACTCTAGCATCGCTTTTTCTTAGGAAATTGTACAAATGTAGGCATTCTACCAACAAAAAAACATGTATACCAGTTTCACACAAGTTTTTCTTAGCGTACAAGAAGGGTCAGGTGGAATCAAACACCTCTTTGAGTTCTACAAATCTACTATAGAGCTCTGTGAACACTAGATAGAGAGCCTCTCGCGGGACACAAGTGCTACATGCTTGGCTCCTTCACAACAATCCCTTGATTAGCTCATTTAGAAACAATTTACCCTAACAAATAGCAGACATCATCAGCATCTCCCCATCTTAGTTTCAGCAAAAAAGGGCCGAGTCAGGCCAATATCAGAGCGGGCTGGCTTCAGGCTTCATTGTAGTAGGTTATTTGCCTGCTGTAGATGCTATCAGCTACTCTATGCAGCGAAATTGGCCCACTAGGTCTGACCATTGAAAGACCCCATTCAGATTGTAACGCTTCATGTACAGTCCTTGTAACAGAGAAAAAAAGAACTGAGATGATGAAGTAATTTAAAGTCCCTCTGGACCAAGTAATGAAAATAAACAAAATGGGGGGTAGAAAAGACTGACTTAAGAAAAATAAAAAAAAAGGAACGTCGTCTTGGCGTTTTACCATTCTCTATGAACCGTGATGTGCCAAGTCTGGAAAATCGGGGGCCGTGCAGAAGCGCACACACATTTGCTCGCAAAATAAACTGGAACATAAAAAGAGGCCTGCATCTTGATTCTGAGCACTTGATGACGAGCGATTTTCCCAAAGCAATTAGCCCTGAAAGTCAACTTTGCAGCGACCGAGGGAGTCTAAGCTAAGCCGGCCACCCAACAAAGGAGGCACTGTCCGGCGAACTCCTGACACTGCCTCGCTGCGGTGTTTGTTTATCAGCACATTAAATTGATGTTCTCCTGCCTATTCTGGCTGATCTGACATTACGAACAAGTGAGCTGCAGAGAGCCGAACCGTGACATATCTCATACTGAAAAAACAGAAATTAAAATGAGGAATATCAAAATGTGCTTTTATTTTATCATCTGTTTTGTTTACAAGACCACAAAGAACATTTTTTTGGCTTACATGAAGAAAAATCATGATGTCAAAACGATAAAAAAGACACAAGGGGGTGTTTGTTTTCATGCAAAAAATGAAATAAGAGCTTTCAGTGAGAAGAAAATAGTTCGAGAGAGATCTTACACTGGTCAACATACCTTCAAAGCTGTTTGCATTACCTTTGTCAGCCTCTTGGTGGGGTCATTGTGACAACACAAATACAGCTTTCATTAATGTTATGCTAAAATTTGCTAAAACGTTTCATGCATGCATGCATACAAGCACCAAAATGGTGTCAGTGCACACGCTTATGTATTCTACAGCTTTTAAATATAGTTTCAGCCCAATAGAAACTTCATATAAAACTGATTTGATTTGTGCTTTTTTCTCCCGCATAGATGTAAATACTGTGACCGTTCATTCAGCATCTCCTCCAACCTCCAGCGACATGTTCGCAACATTCACAACAAGGAAAAGCCTTTCAAGTGCCACCTTTGCAATCGCTGCTTCGGTCAACAGACCAATCTGGACCGCCACTTAAAGAAACATGAACATGAGAATATTCCAGGTGAAATCATTTTTACTTTACTTTAAATCATTTCTAATAGTTTAAATATATCTTAATTTGGAACTCAAATCTAAGATGTTTTAATTTATTTATTAACTTATTCATAAATGTATACGACTGTATTATTGTATTATTTCTTTTTAATTTATTTATTTGTTAACTCAAAGGTAATTAATGCTAAAAATAAAATAAAATAAATGTGCAGATGTCAATCAATAATAAAGGCAGCACTTAAGTGGGGATCAGTTCTCACTATTTAATTCCTTATTAGCATGCCTATTATTAAAATATTGTTTGTTTATTAGTACTCATAAAGCACATATTGTGCGTGACCATATTTAACATCCACCTATACCTAAAATTAACAGCTAGCCTACCTTAATAACTATTAATAAGCAGCAAATAAGGAGTTTGTGGTTTGTTAATAGTGGTAATTGGAATAAATAAAGTGTGACCATAAGTGAATAAATGCAAAAATATAAAAAGAAGAACATATGAAATCATATAATTTATCTCCCTCGCTTTTTCTCATTAATAAGTTTAGTAAATAATGTGTTAATCTATATATTTTTCTATTTGTTGCAGTGAGTCAGCAGTCTGGGATCCCCTCAAGTTTAGGAACAAATATTTCCTCACCGAACTCTGAGTCTGACAATCATGCACTTTTGGATGAGAAGGAGGACTCGTATTTCTCAGAGATTAGAAACTTCATCTCCAATAGTGAGCTGAACCAGGCCTGTAGCTCCTCGGAGAAAAGGTAAGAGCTCGCACACATGTACAGAATATATTTTGAAGCTATGGCAACAAACTGAATGGCCTGTCAGAGTCAGACACGCTCAGTCCTGAAGTTACAGTGTGTCCTCTAGTGGAGGACTGTGGTACTGTGTGTGTGGGGGGGGGTGCAGGACATCTCAGGAGTCATTTCACCTTGTTGAGTTCTGTTCTGCATTAAGCACAGCCAGATACACATCAGGGAGCACATACCATCGGCTTATGAAAACACCAAACAAAAGCTCATTACTGCCAAATTCATGAACCGTCAGCACGACTGCCGGTGTGTGGCCAGGTTCACGTTGCTTCGGCGTTTGGTTTAGCCAATTCACACGGACAAATGCGTACGAACAGATACATGGCCCGAACACATGCATTCTTGTTTAGACGCATAATGGTCCGGTTCCAGCAGAGACTCGATGCCTCTGCTTTGTCACTGGGCCCAAACCTCACACTGCCATCTGGGATCAATAGTCCTGTCCTGACTCGTACAAGCAAGCCTGGCATTTTAATATCTGTAATTCAAATAAGTGCTCTGTTTTGTCTCCCTGCAAATCAACCTCACAGAAACAGCCACTTTAAACGGACAGGCAGCTGCAACATTCCCCAATGCGCTCATGCGTCTTATTTCATGACATTTGCCCGTTTCTCTCTAACTTTCTGTCACTCCAGTGCAGCCAGTCCGCATTCACGGTGGAACATTTTTTCTGCTAATTTCTTCTGTCTGTTTTAGACAGTAGAAAATAATACAAAATGTCATGTCTCATTTGTTTCTTTTATAAAGCATTGAGATTAAAGACATAAAAATGGAGAATTTGGTCAAGTTTCCTCCCTATGAGGTTATTCAAATGCAAAAAAAGATTTAATCCAACATTTGACTCTTCTTGAGTTTGATGAGCTATCCCAAGAATGTCTGAAACATTAATGAGACATAACTGAGAAGTCAATTATCTAAGCTATACCAGTATCCATATTCGTTTTAGCATTGCACATAAGCCAAATGGCAATAAGTGTTGGGAAAAGTTACTTTTAAAATGAATTCAATATTATATTACTGCATAAGTAATTCCATTACTTAGTCATTTTTTATAAATAATAATGTATCATATTACTTAAAATAAACTCAAGATAATTTCTTCTAAATTTAAAAGTAATGCATTACAATATTGCTGATTGTGCCGACTTAGTTACAATATATTGTTACTTAGTAAAAATGTATTGTTACAATATGTTACTTTTGCATTAAGTGAAGTTCCATTTATGAAAAAGAAACTGATATTGTATTTGGAAACTTAAAATTAATGCACTGCAATATTGCTTTTATTATGTAACACTGTCAGCAACTATTGTTTCATTTAATCTTTATTTGCAATTTGCATTTCTCCTGTATAGGACCTTTTCAAATAAACTTTTAATATTTAGTTGATGCTCAAACGAGATTCAACTGAGAAGATATTGTTGATACTTTAATGAAGAGCTTCATCAAATCTAATGAGCTGTGAAAGAGAAATTCAGCTACTCTTGCTTTCTTTTCCTCCGCGAATGGAAAAAGTGTAAAAAGACGTGATTTTCTCTCCCAGACCTCACTAGAAGCATGATATGATATGAGTGTGTGTGTCTGGTCTCTCTGACGGAGTTTGATTGTCAGTCTTTAGGGGGCTGCAGGTTTAGCCCTATCAGGGGACCCTCATTCTGAGACATTTATCTGTGCTCTGCATTGACGGAGCCCCCCCTCCTCGCAGCTAACGCAAACAGCACTCTGACATGTTTAGACTGAGAGACAAAGCGCAGGTCTGTGGCAGGACCACTGCTGTCTCCCACGTGGCATGGACTTTCTCTCAGGCCAGGGCAAATTTGATTATGGGATATTTAAGCATGATGGAAAATGGGAAACAAGCAGTTCTTCTTGTTCCCTTTTTTTTTCGTTTTTGGTAAGTCTACACCTCACACAGCTTAACCACCCACCTTACGACCCCCTCCTCCTCCTCCCGCTCGACATTCGTCTGCCTCAATAGAAGTTCGTTTCAGTAAAAGCGACTTTGGAGGGTTGTGCGCAATGACATCATAAGCGGAAAGGTTTGGAAAAAGAGAGGTAGTGGAACGGCGCGGTGCTGATAGCTGCTTTGCAGAACAACTGTTTCTCTGGAACTCGGTGGCAATGAGACAAACCATGATGATTGCTCCTGACCTGTCTAGCTCGCTCTGTCTCGCCTCTCTGAAATTAGCCAATTCATCATCGCCACGCTCACAAGAAACGTCTGTCATTAATTGCAAAGTCGGTGTGTTTGTCATTCGTGGATCTGTGTTTTCGAGCTCCGGCCAGGCAGGGGAATTACTGCCCAGTCCCAAATGATGGATGGCAACCCAGAGAGCGGCACAGCAGCACTGATATTTGGCAGTCAGATTATGATGAGAGAATTACCACAATGGACTCTATGGGTGAAAATAGCTTATTATTTTATTCCGTATTTTGGGAGGTGTAGTTAGATGTCATAGTTGTCTCCATTGCCAAAGAGGATAAAAACTCATCACAGTGGTCGTTTCTAAAATGTGCAACCACGTTTGCAGACAAAAAGACTTACATTAAGACAGGAGCGTTCACTCTTTAAAATAAATCTGCTTCAGGATGCCAAAGAAGAACCTGGTTTTATAAAGAACATTTAACATCTCAAGAGCCTTCCTGTTTCACAGAAGCTTCTTTTTGGTAAAAGAAAGTTCTTCAGATAATAAAAATGTAAGAAAGAGATGGTTCTTTGTGGAACCAAAAATGATTTACAAATAATTTACATTCATTCAGTTTTATAAAAGCTTTTTGGTTCAGTTTGATTCAGTGCAACTTCTAACTATCATTAAAATGAGATAAATGTCAAATCTAATAAGACTAAAATCATATTTTGGATTGTTCATGATTCGTAATGCTGATCAAGAAAACAAAATTGCTGTGACATTTCCTGTTTACATATCAGCAAATATACAGTATTCAAAACCAAGTATTCAAATTGGTATTTTCACTCATTTAGTTTGCAAAGAGCTTCTCCAGTCATAACAGATGTTAAAAGTACAGCAGTAAAATCACCCTGTTGAATTCAAAGCATCAGAATGATAGTGAAAATGGCCATATGTAAAACTAATATGGCACGTGTTTGCATTACAGGTCAGAGTTGACGCAGGAAGAACAGCCTCAGAGTCACGCTCACACCACCTCAAAACTGGAGGAGGAAGATGAGGAGATGGAGGGAGACGATGAAGACGAGGAAGGCTCGTTGACAGAAAAGTCCCAGGACGAGACGGCTTCTCCCGCCACTATGGTGCAGGGCACCTATGACGAGGATGAGGAGCCAACCCCTCTCCCTATGTCCTACGAACACACTCGCAGGTCAGCCAAACACATCTGAAGAGCTTCGACAGGGCAACTTTCACCTAAATCAACACTCAAACTTGCAAAAGATACACAGTTAGAATCCTAGCTTTTTATTATCCGTGAAAGTCACGTTTTTTAATTTATTGTAACTAAATCCGAAATTTGAAAAAAAAAAAGAAAGAAAATGAACCAATAAAATCAAGCAAATAAAACAATAAACAGAAACATTAAGAGTTTTAATTTGGATCTCATGTTGACTTTAAGAAAGTAGTATGAGTAGCAATATTATTTATCATTAATTAAATCTGCAATCTGGCTCTTTAATAATATTTATATAAACTGTTCAAGAAGTCAAGGCTGCATTCGACAGTGATATTATGAATAATGTTCAATAATTAGGAACATAACTATACCAAAAAGTTATGTACAATAATTATAATACATTCTTCTTGAGCAGCAAGTCAGTATATTACAATGATTTCTGAAGGATCATGTGATTGTAAAATATATGAAAATATATCAAATATATTTATTTTAATATGTTAAAATAAGTGCTGTCAAACAATTAATCCAACATACAGTATATATTTTTATTATTATTTACATGTATATACATTTACTTATTCATATTATAGTAATAGAAAAATAGCATATTTTTCTTAAATATATACATGTATATATTTTTATATATACATAGTAAATATACACAGTACAAATACATATAGTATGTAAACACATGTTTTTTTGGGATGTGATTAGTTGTAATTAATTGTTTGACAGCACTACTTAAAATTGCATTTTTAAATAGTTTTTGCTATATTTCTGATTAAAGTAATGCAGCATTTGTAAGCAATGAAATACTTTTTAATATTGGAAGCAATTATTTAAAATTTTTGGCTTACTTATAATCTTGTAAAGTTACATTTTATAAAGTGGAAAGGATTCAGTTTTGGTTGAGTGTTTATTTAAGATCAGAAGTTGTATAGAGCGGAAATTGATTGTGTACAACATCATTACAAACCAACAGAAGTACAATAGGCATTCAACACCACAGATCTGTTCCAAAACCTAGTGAGCTGCACAGGTGCACTTTCACTGAAGAAAAGAACAAACAACAAAACCTGTACCTGAAGGCATAACTTTACGAATCTTTGATGAAGCAGGCAGTCCTAGTTTCTGCCTACTGTATGTTCAATGTTCTAAATCAATTCAGAATGCTGTCCTAGAAGGCACAAGGAAGTTTCCTAAGCTCACCAGATTGTGAAACAGAGCGTCTGTGGATCACTGCTTGATATGACCCATTGTAGCCGTTAGATGTTCTTGAATCAACATTCATTGTTTCCATGATGTTTGCTCCCATGATCCCTCATTGTCTGTCAGTCATCTTCAACTAACACAACTAATCAGGCTGTTTAATCATTGAAACGTTGGCTTGCCAACAACAAAGAAAACAATCCGTTTGAACAGCAATTTTGCACGCCTGCAATTCAATGGAATCCTAAAAGTTTAGCATTTTCTGTTCTCTCCTTCACTGTCTTCATCCTAAATAGAATTTCTGCCGGAATGCCACTGGCACCTAAATGTTTCAATGATCAGTATTTCATTGGATAAGGGAGGCTTATTTGTTTTTTTTTCCCCAGCATCTCGTTCAATGCATGGACAGAGAGACCGGTAGAGTTCTTGAACTGCAATGTTCATTTGTTTTGTGCTTTCGTCCGCTAGTGTGATGACCACTTATATTTTTCATGTTCTGCCACCATCTCATCCACTGCATGCTCCTCAAATGCATCCAGTTCCAATATTTAGACTGCGGTTGTTGGCCTAACTGAGGGTCCTTCCCCTCCCTATCCCGGTACAGGTGTATTGAGGAGGATGCAGGCCTATTAGATCTGGAACCTCTGGCTGGTTTCCCCAAAGGCCTGGAGTTCCATAAGGCTGGCGAGGAGCCCTATGACATTAAAGACATTTTTAGCACCTCGGTAGAGTCGGAGGCGCTGAAAGAAACACTTTTCAGACAGGCTAAAACACAGGTATGTGACCGTACCTGCTCCAGAGAGCTGCCCATATCTGCCCCGTCACAAAAAAATGGCAAGAGAAGGAACCAGAATCAAATAGCATCTTATGAAAATGAACCAAAAATATTTTCCAGAGCTTCCCAACCTGGGGTTTTGAAGTCGATTGTGACAGAAAACGTAGAAGTAGCATATTTGGAGTGGTCAAGTTGAGTATATTGTTAGCGTATACTGTATATACTATAATGAATAATAATAGATTTAGGGTTTGTGACTTTAACTAAAAGCTAATAAGTAATGAAATCGGAAATTATTAAAAATCTCTTATTTTATATATATATATATATATATATATATATATATATATATTATTTATTTTTTTTTTTTTTTACT
>JAUCMU010000143.1:20812024-20824254 GCA_032275025.1 Enteromius treurensis
CAAATGAAATTTATTTGTATAGCGCTTTTCACGATACAGAGTGTGCCCAAGAGCATATTTATTAAAGCCCAAATATCTTACTAACAAGAAACTATGCTTCTAACCCCATGCTGTAGTTCAATCGTCGAATCGTTGAACTATGCTGGTAACGACGGAACTTACGACCATAGTAGGCTAACTATGCCTTTGGGAAACGCACCCCAGATCAGTAAAGAGCTTGGACAACACATTATTGTAAGACACCATTTGTGTTTCGCTATAAAACCGAAAGCTTTACTGAAAGTAAAAAAGGATCACATCGTATTGCTATTGGGTGGCGCACTAGTAACGAATCCAATGGAAGAAATGAAATATTATGTCCAAGCTCTTTGCCCCTCATTGCTTATTGGTTTTAGATTTTTTTTTTTTTTTTATTATTATTTTTTTTTTGTGTGGCACTAAACTCTGAATGAATTGATGTTCACCAAAGTTTGCGTGTTGCTTGCTTGAGATGCTTGACCCCTTCCCCATAATATCAATTGTTTATATGCTACATATTAGGCACTGTTTTAAGCTCTTTATTGTTTATTTTTCAATGTTAATAAGAGTGATACCGAAAGTTAAAAACAGGAAAATCATTTGGAAATGATCATTTGGGGGGGCTGTGCCAGGGCTAAGCAAGTTCCTGATAGGGCTACAGACCCGTCGAGCCCCGCCTTAGCGCCGCCACTGTGCATGATAGTGTCGGTGTATAAGCGCTGTCTGTGAGCCACTAGATGGCGCTTTACTGAACTTTTCACTTTTACACAGTTTCTTGTCTTTTTGTTTTCATATCACCTTTAACCTTTAAAGTTGCTTTTGTTTGTCTCAAAGTTTCTGCACAAGAAATGTAACACTAACTCTACGGTGTCTGTGGAGAAAAAGTTTCACTGAAAACGGTCTGAAAAATATTGCTCAATTATGTTATAGAATGTTTATAATATCTACCACTCTTCTTGGATAGCTATAGCCATGAAATATGTAGCCTACTGATAACAGCGCGCGTGCGCGCGCGCGTGTGTGTGAAATGCAAAAAAATTGCATTTTAAAGCGATTATTCAGTTTTTCATAAAAGCTCTCCTTTGTATTTACATTAAGAGTGAGACATTCAAGCGAAAAGGAAAATGATTTTTTTATTCAGTTATTTATATGATCTATATGGCAGGTGCAAACTAGATGCGTTTGCATAAGTGTATAAATTGCCATTAACACAGCTAATATCTTTAATCATTTATTTTAATCCAGAACGCTTTACGACGATATCTAGATAGATAGATTTGTTTGTTTGTTTATTTATTTTATTTATTCACCAAGTATTAATGTTTATGAATTATATTTCCGTGTACAGATTTGCAGTTGTTTAAACGAATAGCGATGAATAATTTCCTAAAAGAGACGAAGATTATTTATTCATTACAAAAACAAAATGTAGCCTGCAAATCAGTAAGAGCAAAAAAATATACCAAATATTCTCTGTAGCAACCATTGACCCTGCAATTAAAACTACGTCACATGTTGCATCAAACTGCACATCAAAGACGAGCAGAGACACACACGATGAGCTCTTTTCGTTTTACGGGAAAAGAAGACGGTCAAATATGATTTTATAGCATTTGATTTAGGCTAGCTAGAGATTTAAGTAAAAGTAATTTGAAATACAAGGGTAATCTCATGTCATCACTGGAGTACATGAAAAAGGATTGTTTCGCGTCCGGGACCCTGTCATCGGCCTCTCTGAAAGGCACTATAACTAAAATCAACAGCCGGAGACATAAAGCTCGAAAGAAGATCTCATCCCAAAACAAAGAGGAGCAAGAGGCAGAATGTGACGTTTGCAGGTAACAAATAGTTACCATATTTATTTACCGTTACAGCTGGTTAAACTACGGGCTTAAACCCTGTTCGGGAAACTCTCTCTTAGTCAATTACTTGATTGCAGGTAACATCATAAAAACTGTAGTTAGTAACGTTCTCTAGGTTGTTTATTTTATTGTATTTTTTAGATCAAACTTGTCTTAAACTATATTGATAAAAAAAAGGCAAAGATAAAGAAAATATATTCCTTTCAACATTATAAAATGCATTAAAAATTACCAGGTGTCAATAGGTTTATGAATTGTTTCAAAATTGTTTTATCTAATTGCATGAAGGATGCTTTTCCCTCCAAATTCAGAAACAAATTCAGTCATATTAATTATAACTCATATTAACAAACAGGGTGCCAAAGTTTCTACTTAATTATGTTTCCAGTAGTGTTTGAGTATTAGAAACCTAATATTTAAAGTTATTTTATTAAATATATATATTAAAGTATATTATTAAATATTTAAATTATATATAAAATGCAGAACTCTGAGCCCCTTTGCAATATATTTAATCAGTTGATATTTTGATGATTTTTTGGCAAAGTAAACACCGGTTTAGTTCATCAACATGTCCCACTGGTTTCACAACCATGAAGTAAAATACATAAATGCTCACCAAGCATGACTGAGTTGTGTTTGCGCTCTTTTCACAGGCTGTCTTTGCTCAGCTGTGGCAGTCGCAGCCGTACTGTTCGCAGAATCCTTATCGCTTGTGTAATCTCTCTCCTGGCTCTTCTCTCTGCTGTGACCATGGACTTCAACTCGTCTTTGGCTCAATGGCAAGCCACTGAAGCTTCACTTAAAGAGCTTACATCCTGCAGGACAAACGTTACGCTCAGACTCGTTATGGAGCTCCAAACATTAAGAAACCTCAGTGCAACAAGAGAGAATAATATCAAGCAAGAAAGGTCTCTCGGATCCTGGTCCTCTGTAATGCTCACAGTTAACCATTGTTGTTCTAGCACTGATATGGACGGTTTGGGTCAGCCCTGCGGTGCTGAGTTACTTGAGTTTTGTGAGCATCTTCAATCCGACCTTCCAGAGTTTCTCAATGCTACATGGAGAGTTGAGTTAATGGATGCTGATGAAACCACAGTTTTTACTCTAGCAGTTGAGAAGATATTAAACACATGGGGCGTCAGGGAGGTTGACATTGGTCTCCTCAAACACAACAGAGACTGGACAGAGGTCCTTGCTCTCAAACTGCTGATAACTGTCCAGGAGTTGAACTATCGCTGGATAACCGGGGAAAAGAAAGTAGACGAAATGTGGCATGCAACAATGCTCATGTCAGTCATAAAAGACATGTCTGAAAACCTCCATAACTGCTGGATGGAAAACACTGATTTAGAACTAAACCGGAGTAATATAAAAGATATAATCTTCTCTGCTGCCATGATTTCCGTTGGATCCACAGAGTTGATTGTGGCCTTGGAGAACACACTGAGATGTTTTCACGCCAGAGCTGGATGGGCTCTGAAACTGAAATCCAGAGACATCTCGTCCAGCATCAGTCTGAAGATCTGCCTGCTTGCCATTGCCTGTCTCATTTATCCCATAGTGCTGTTCTCCTTCAAACAAATGACAGAATGGATCCAGGACTACGCTCAGAGCCTCAGGGAGAAGACAGAAGACCTGAAGAGAGAACGACGTCTTGCAGAAGATCTCCTTCATCAGATGCTGCCCAAATCTGTGGCCAAGCAGCTACGCCAATGCAAACACGTAGAGGCTGAGAGTTATGAGAAGGTAAGCTTTTTGCATATAGTTTCCCATATGATATCCTCAAACTATCTTCCAACATTCCCTTTTAACAAATCAAACTCAAGTCTAAAAAGACAAGCATATTCATAAGGGATGTTGGCAAGATGGCAGGAAAGCGCACATACTGCCGTTCTGTTTGTTCTTTTTGTTGGAGTAATTGCCTGTAATTATGGTATTCCATATTCATCAGGAGATAAAACAGATCATGAGGGAGTGGGGTAAATGACACGTCTATAAGAGCAATTTGTGCACCTGAAGCCTGTCCCCTTACATTTAAAGCACTTGAAGCTAGGTATTTTGACCAAAATGACATATGTAGCAGAACGAGTATACATTTCATAATAACAACATAACATCTACACTGTTTTATTTGAGCCAAATCACTGAATAATTTATAACAACAAACTCATTTGTATGCATTTAATCAAGTAGAAATAGCTCTTTAAGTTAACAATTGCAGGTTACGTATGTTCTAAATAAATGTACTGTAACATGAACAATTCTCTTTAATGCTTAGTCCTGCACCATTCATGCTACAAAAATACATGCGGCTGCAAATCCTATAGTTTGTTGTGAATTTGAGCAGGTTTTTACCAGTTGATAAATATCATTTAGAGTGAATATCATATATTTTTATCCCCTATATAGCAATGCCAGTAAAACTATGTAGCAACGTGTCAAGAAAATGTAGGAATCTTTGAAGTATATTGTGGTTTTTCTGATTACATGCCAGGAATTTCTTCTTTTTCAGGTGACTATTTTCTTCTCAGACATTGTGGGGTTTACTGTGATATCAGCCTCCTGCACTCCACTACAAGTTGTAGAGATGTTAAATAACCTCTACATGTGCTTCGACACACGCATTGACTCATATGATGTCTACAAGGTATCAGCATACTCTGAAACTCATAATCACACATACATTCTATGAATTATCGTACAGAAAATCATTACAGCACATTTTTACATTAATTTTAAGGAACCTTTTTATTAGTATTATTTCATTGTGACTCCAAATTACCCTTTAAAAATGTACCCGTTACCCTTAAATAAAAAATATAAAAAAAATATAAAAATCTGTTTAAATAAGGATTAAATTAATCAGAAATGTTGTTCTTTTTTTAACTTTGTGTTCTTCAAAGAATTCTGAAAAATCATTACCGTTTATAAACCAAAACAAAACAATTATAAATGAAAAAAATTGCAGTGCAAGCATTTAAAAACAAAACAAAAATAGCTTTGCCTCACAGGGAAAATTACACGTTAAAATATTAAATTACCAAATTTATTAAATTGCAATAGTCTGTCACTGTTAGAATTTTTACTATATTTTGCTTAAAGAAATGCAGCATTGGTTAGACCAAGACCAAGACTTTTCAAAAACATTAAAATGATATACTAATAGCAATCCTTTGAACAGTACTGTGGTGTTTACAAAGGATTATGTATTTTTAATATATTTTTTTATTATATATTTTTCCAATTATAAATTCATCTCAAAAAAACTAAACAAAATTTGTAATGGAATTGTATTGGTTTTAATGAAAACTGTAATGGACCCTGTGGGTCTTTCTACTGGTCACTGGCACCTTCATAGGGTTTTTGCTAAATCATACTGTATGTATTAACGTATAAGTTTTACAAGTTACGAATTTGTACGAATGACCAGCACCTAACCCTTCCGCTAAACCTACCAGTTACTTAGGGTTTTAGACAAATCATACGAGTAAAGTTATATGAATTTGTAGTGGAAACATTTAAAATAGTTTGTGATGGTTCTATTGTTTTTTTGTTTGTTTTTTCAGGAGGGCAGTTTAAATGTGTATTTTTATTTCTGCAGCTAGATACTTTACTGAGTTTCTGTGTTTAAATGAAACAGGTGGAGACTATAGGAGATGCATACATGGTGGTCAGTGGACTGCCAGAGAGAAACGGAGACAGGCATGCAGATGAGATTGCTAAAATGTCTCTGGATTTGGTGGCTGCGGTCAGACAGGTGCCAATACCTCACATGCCTAACAAACGCCTTCAGCTCCGAGCCGGAATACACACAGGTCTGTATGTGTCCATCCTGTGTTTACACACACAAAAATATATATTAAGAAATAAAGGTCCCAAAGAGTAAATTAATAAAATGTGAACACAGGAATAATTCTGTTACATAACATTTTAAAATCATGCCAAAATTGTATTAATGACAGTTAGCATTAATGTAATAAAGACATATATGTTTATAGCAATTTACAGCGTTTTCTTTTTCTTAAGGTCCTTGTGTAGCTGGCATTGTTGGGTATAAGATGCCACGGTACTGTTTGTTTGGAGACACAGTCAATACGGCTTCCCGGATGGAGTCTACTAGCCTGCGTACGTTCGTCTGTCTAGTTAACATGTGCAGCCTTTTAATCTTGTCTTTAATCTTGATCTTTTTTGTTCCTCCAATGCAGAGGTCATGAATATTTTCACTCACAACATCCCCATGGAGACCTCATCAAATTCTTTCATATGTTATAAACTGAGCTTGAGAGAGCCTCCATTTCAGCCATGATATAGCATGTGGTTAAGCTAACAACACCGTCTGAGCTTCCAACCTCAGCACCATTGCCGCTTCTGTTGGTTGGACATTTTGCATAACAGGGGAACATTAACGTTTCTTTGTTCTGGTCTTTAGCACAGAAGGTTCATGCAAGCTCTGCTACATACCTGGCACTCATGAAGGACAATGCATATGAGCTGCAGTTACGCGGTGAGATTGAAGTGAAGGTGAGAATCAGATCTATAAAACTACTATATATGCCATCACTATGTTCCTGTTGGATCTGTATGTAGTCCCTGCTGGAAAAAACAGCATATGCTGGGTAGGTAAGTTTTGATGCTGGGATGCTGGTTTAAGATGGTTTACGCTGGGCCTTTGCTGGTTTAAGTTGGTCCTTTGCTGGTTTATGCTGGTCTTTTTGCTGGTATATGCTGGGCACGTGGTGGCAAAGGACCAGCATAAACCAGCAAAACAACCAGTTTAAACCAGCATAAACCAGCAAAGGAGGGTAGCTTAAACCAGTATCCAAGCATCAAAACATACCAAACCAGCATATGCTGCTTACATTATGAGTTGACGTTATGGCATCAGATCAAGAAAAGGTTTATTTTCATATTTCATCAAAATGCAACAACGTAATGTGACATTACTGTGGTTTTCAGGGAAAAGGAAAAATGAACACTTACTGGCTGATTGGTCACAAAAACTACAGTGTTCAGAATGACAGTTTGGTTTGTCACTGGAACCCCAATATCTCAAGAAAGAAAAAGGCCCCTGTAGGGAGCAACGTGTCCATAGAGAATGTAAGTGTTCTACTTCTTAAAAATGTTTTATTCAGCAGGGAAGCGTCCTCTGGTGTTAAAGCCTTTTATTATTACTGTATCTATACGTCTGTTCTGTACGTACATACATACATACATTTATGTATGTGTATATATATATATATATATATATATATATAATATATTATTTTCTTTTGAACGTTCTATACATCAAAAAATCTGGAATATAACAATTTTATGTTGTGATACTAGTCATAAATGTTTTTTGAGCAGTAAATCAGCTAATTAGAATGATTTCTGAAGGGTGGTGCGACACTAAAGACTGGTGTAATGATGCTAAAAATTCAGCTTTGATCATAGTAATAAATTACATTTTAAAATATATTCAAATCCAAAATGGTTAGTTTAAACTGTAATACAATTTCACTACAATTATGTTTTCAAATAAATAAGCTTAACCCAAACTTAACTGAAAACTGAACAACAAGCAAATAATAAAATCAAATAAAAAAATAGTGCTGTACCTATGTGCTTTTAACAAGATTTTTGTCGAATTATGATCAACAAATGAGGAGGAGCCTACATTTTCTGCACTGTAGTGGTGGCATGATAATGTAGCCTGAAGTGTGCTAGATCGCAGCAGTCTGTAAGCTTATTCTGAACAGCATGTCCTAGTGTGTCACAATGTAATTCTAGAATTTTGACTTACAGGCCACTTGGTGAAGACATTTTGTTAATCATTTTTTACTTTTTTTTTAAATTTCAGTTCTGTGACACTAGGTAACACTCACAGTTTCAAAATCTCCATCCACATTCAGCTGTATTAAATCCAAGTTCAGAAAAATGGCAACTGACCTCGCCACGCAGGCGACAAAGGTCATGGCGCAGTCCCTCGGGTAGGTGAGGTCTACCATGGTAGTCTTGGACTCCATTGCTAGTATTGGAGTCCAGCCTGGGCTTTTTTTTTTTTAGCAACATAGACTAGAACTTTGCCCATCAGACGAAGTAAGCACATCTTGCCTTAACGTGACAGTCCTTAAGGGCACCAAGAATGACTATTTTGCCGCTGGCCACTTGATACACTCATTCTCAGTAAAAGAGTAGTTCCCTTATCTCTAGGCCAGGCGTGTCAGTTTCAGATAGCGAACGACAATCTGCTTCCTCACTGTTAGTCTTGACATATTTTGCCATGCAAGAGGTTGCAGGATTCAGAGAATTCTGGTGTCTCTTGAGTTTGTGGGCCTGGACAGTGCTCATCTGGAAAATTCTATTCGACTGTGGGATTCAACTCACCAGGCGTCCTCCCAGATAACAACTGGCTTATATTAGATTAATTGTGAGATCTGCAGATTCCATCCACTGCTGCATGGCAAGCATGTGCTTATTCACTTGGACAGTGCACATACATCAACCAACAAGGGGTTGCTCGTGAGCAGGGCACTATCTGAAACTCATGTCCAGATTTATGGAAAGGGAAGGTCTGGCTTCTAGACGAGATGCGGCAGACCTCACAGCAGATTGTGCTTCAACCCTCTTGGGATCTCGATGTGGTCCTTGCTGGACTACGAAGAGCCCCTTTGAGCAGCTTGATTTAGGTGAGCTCCATCAAGAGGGTTTGAGACCTGCAGGGTATGTTCTTTAATTTAGTCAAACCGTGTCTTTCCCTTGCTATTTTCCATTGAACTGGGGTCAGGACAGAAATCTAAGACTATCCTGCAATCAGTTTTTTGATCTCCAAATTCCTCATAGATGTGACCCTGCAAACCGCTAAGGCAAATATTGTGAGAATGTCAGAACACTTTTCCTAGTAAACATGGCTTTTTTCAGTAAGCCCTTTATAGTTGATTGATAAGCTGGCTTATGTGGCATTGTGCAGGCTATAGACTGAGGTGGGTGCATCAGTCCTGGCATGCTTGCTTACCAGGCCTTGCTCCATCCATCAATTCTCACAACAGTTCTGGTTGCTGCACTTTCCATAGGGAACCCTTGTGTCAGTGTCAACATAATGTTGAATGTAACTGACTGAGAAGGAATGTACTGGTTATGTAAACCTTGTTCCGTGAAGGAGAAAATGGAGACTTAACATCTCTAATGACACAACCCTAAAATGCGCTGTATTCTGGGATGCTTTCTCGGCTCCTCAACACAAAGCTGAATGAGTGAATGCATGCCGCCCGCCATCTTATATACCTGTATGTAAGGAAAATGGCCTGCCATGCAAATTCTAATTGCCAATAGTCATTTGCCATTTTACATGTAATTCTCAGAGGTGTTTGAGGCTTCCAAGTGAGTTGCCTAATGACAGTGTCGATGTTACATCACAGTTCTGAGACAATCTTCATTGAATCCTAATATAAATAAAGAATATATTTTCCTATATTTCTATACTTTTAACAACATCGCTTGTCAACCTATCTTGCCTGGCTAGGGCACAATAAAATTTAGCTTTCTTCCATATTACACATCAGGGGCGATTCGAGGTTCAGAACTTTGGGGGTGCTGAGCACCCAGAGAGCTGCCCAGCAAGGCAAGATACACTTTACTCGTCACAATGAGAATTCTTCCCTGCCTCTTTCAGTCCCCACATCCTTAAATGTCTCCAGTTGTCCGAGTTTTATCTGACTGTCTCCTTTGTGCATTTAAACCCATGTTCCTTCATGTCCTTTTCATCTTTTTTAAATCCTAAGAGTTTCTCTGTGCCTGGGTCCTTGTCAAAAACATGAGATGACTGTTTTGTACGTTTTAACAATTTAAATCCAACATTTGTGTAAGAAAAGCAAAACACTTTTTGGAAAAGTCTTTAACAAGACCATCAAATTTGATAAAGTTTTTTGTTGGTTTTTTTTAATACTGCAAAAGACCACTACTGCAAAAGAAGAATGGATTGGAATAAAAAAATTACATATCCTAACCTTAATTACTGGAGGAGAGTAATGAATGATGCTAATAGTGAGTAAAAAGTAAACAGAGTGCATTTTTTGGACAGGGATTCACTTTTAATGTGTATGTACAGTATAATATAATACAGATACATAAAAAAATACCCTCAAAAAATAGAACAATCTGTGAAATACACAAATGTACAAAATATTATTAGTAAAAAAGTATAAAGATGCAGGCAACTTTGCCTATTGTACAATTTATGCAATGTACGAAAAGATCTTTACTGCCGATATTACTATGACTTTGCAGATTTGGTTTTTTATTTTAACCTATGTCGCCTCACCTTGTGGCTGGCAAATCTGTCTATCACTTTTTGGTGGTCAACTCTCTCAAGCATCTCTTTCTCAACTGACATCACAGCCAGGTGCTGGAGTCTGCTTTGACCCATGGTCCTTCTCAGCCAGGTATGGAGCCGACGCAAGACACTGAAAGATCTCTCACAGCTACAGCTGCTAACTGGGATTGTTAAGGCAACCTGAATAACAGTTTTCAGTGTGGGTAATATCTTTCTTATCCAGAAGTTTGTATAATGTTAACATATCTGGAATGGCACCAGCTTCACTCTGGAGCTTCAAAAAGTTTTTGGCAACTGCAACTTCCTCTAACTGAAGTTCAGTATGGTAATCCAGTGCCAGGGCTGACAAATGAGGCTCAGACAAGAATTGGTTTGAGGTTGGACTTCACACCTGAATCCCATTATGCAATTCCTGACTAACACCAGAAAAACGCTTCTCAAGTTCAGAGATCATTCTGTCCAGACAAGGAAACAACAATTTCTTTTTAAGCTCTTCTGACACAGAAGAGCCACAGACTTCACTGCTTGCCCCACAGGTTGACTCAACAACAAATCCATCCATTTTCTTTCGTTTCTGCCTCTGTCCAGAAGACTGCTCCAAAACAGCTATCTGGTTTGCCTCACACAAAGCTTTTGTCCTTGCATGAATATCAGTAGCAGTGGCATCACTGCGCTTCTGCTTCAGAGTCTCAACCACCGCATCTTTGTATGTCTGTGCCTGGGCAATATCTATGGTCTCCTTTTGTAGGTATCTGTGTAAACATGCGGTTACAGACAGCAGATCCTTGAAAACAATCAGCAAATACACTGAGGAGAATTTACTGAGTTTGCCTTTAATCCCACCGCAATAGGTGTGTTGATAGTGGAGAGGCACTCAATTATGGCAGGGAAGTTGTTAAGCACAGGCGTTACTGAACGAACCCTGCATGCCCAGCGTGTGTTTGACAGTTGCACAAGTTCACTTTGCTCCAATCCTAATTTCTTCTGAGTGTCCATGAACTTATGAAGGTTTACAAGGAACACACAAGAAGATGGTGACCTTTAAGCATGTTAAAGAACTCTACAGTTTCAGAAACAGCTTTGCATGTCTGACATAGGATGATGAACATATATGGCCTCAGGGTGCTTCTTTTGAAAATGGGATTGCACCCCCCCAACTGTTCCGCTCATGACAGCTGCTCCATCATAGGTCTGTGCCACACATTTCAACTGCTCAATTCGCTTTTCTTGCAGCTGATTCTCAATAGCAGCATTTATTGAGGCAGCACCAAACTTTGGCATCTCTGTCAGGGCTAGGAAGCTCTCTTTAACTACACCTTCCACAGACACATACCTCACACAGAGGGCCAACTGTTGTGTCTTTCCATCTCTGGCCTCATCAGCCATAATGGCATACATCTGTGATTCTGTCATCTCACGAACAATAGCTGCAGTTACCTCTTGAGAACAACATTCAATCATCTCATTCTGACTACTACAAGAGATGTATGTTGTGTTTGATGGGGGTGTGTACCTCTTCGAGAATGGATCAAACTTTTCCAAAAGTTTTATGCACTCACGGAAATTCCCTTTATTGTCACTCTCTTCTGTTTCATCATGACCTCTAAATGATATTCCCCAAAAAGCAGGTCACTGCCACAATACGTTCTAGGTACTTCCTTCTTTCACTTCCTTCTGCGGCACTTGCTGCCTCTATCTGTTACACAATATTGCCTTATGACAGACTTGCTTTGTAGCTGTTCCAACAAACTACACTGTCCTTGTGTGACTGAGTGGATTCATGCTTTTGAAGCTTGCTCAGTGCCTTTTGCCAATTACTGACTCCATCGTTCACTAATGTGTCATACCTAAGACTTTTGCCAAAGACTCGACAAGCGTAGCAGAAAGCAGCATTTTTTTTGGAAGAATATTCTAACCATTTAAAGACTTTGAACCAGTTTTCCAGTTACCATTTCTGGTAACACTTTATAATAACTATCTGTTATAACTAGTTAATAGATCATTAATAAACTGTTAGTTAATGGGATATAAAT
>JAUCMU010000143.1:20826782-20850587 GCA_032275025.1 Enteromius treurensis
GTGTGATCAATACTCAGGTGACTGTGAGCGTTGAGTGACAGGGAGGGAGGAGTTAGGTGCAGAGTCTGGCGTGGATGTTACACTGCCTGCCCTGAACTCTCTGCCTGTCTTCGATTACGATTTTCTGCCTTGTCTACTTCATATCTGTTTGCCTGTGAACTGACCGACGCCTGTTTGACTACCCTGTTACAATAAAGCTTGCAAATGGATTCTGACGACTCTGGTGCTTCTTCATCACAATAATGTTATGCTAAAACTGCATACAACGGAACATACGTTTTTTTTATTTTTTTTTAAATGTGATTTATTTCAGTGATGCAAATCCTTAACCTCAGTCTTCAGTGTCACATAATCCCTCAGATATCCTTCTAATATGTTGATTTACTAACAATGCTGTTCTTTTTAGCCTTTTATTTATAAAAGTATCCAGAATAGAAAAATTTATTGCAGCAAAACACTGCAAAAAATCATTATATTAGAATGATTTCTGAAGGATGTTATGCGTTTGAAAAATGGGGTAACAGCTGATCAATATTCTTATTTGCATCATTGAATTAAATTATATTTTAAAGTATTTATTAACCTCTGACACGGAGAAGAGTGAAAACATCTCACATGACCACTACTAAACATCTGAACATAACTAAACGAATGCACATTTACGGACCTTCTTCTGTTTGTTCTGTTTGTTGCATAAATATTAATTTGGTCTAATTTTTGTCTTACGTTCTAGATCGTGTACTGTAATCGAACGTAGCCTGTGGAAACCCACGCCGCCAGACTCAAAGTCCCTGCCCTGTGTCTATGTCCCAAACATACACCATTAGGATGAGAGGACTGATGACCATGGGGTCATATGAGTGTCCAGGCCGTAGAACCGGACAAAAGTGGAGGGGGTGGACCATCCCGTAGTGTTGCAGATGTCCGGGACACCTGCCAAATAGGCCTTTGAGGCCACCAGACCCCTTGTGGAGTGAGCTCTGATTCCCATTGTCGAGGGGAGATCAAAGGAATTATAACAGGTCATGATTGTCTCAACAATCCAACAACTGGAAGTCTGCTTAGTAGCAGGCTGACCTCTCTTAGGTGGACCAACACACACGAGCAATTGGTCAGGCTGCCTTGTAAATATACATGTCCAGTGCTCGCTGTGTAACCTGCTCGAGGGTACAGAACAGCTTTCGCCAGTTCGGGCGCAAAGTCTAAAAGAGAAGGGGACACTGGAAGGGCCTGAAGGTCTCCTACTCTCTTGAGATCGCTAGCAAGAACGTAGTCTTGAGAGTAAGATAGTGATCGAAAATCTCCTCTATGGGCTCGATTGGCGGTCTGCACAGAGCTCTAGCACCACAGCCAGGTCCCACATGGGGACGCAAGAGCATACTGGCAGTCTCAACCTTAAAACACCACAGAGGAATTGTACTATCAGAGGGTAACTACCAACGGTGTGTGGAAAGCCGATATTGCTTCTACATGCACCTTCAAGGTGGAGTGGGATACCCCTGCACTGAATCAGGCCTGCAGATACTCAAGAACTGTCCCAACTGGGCAGTTGACAGGGTCATGCTGGCGAACTCTGCACCATGAAGTGAAGAACTTTCACTTCAGGTAGTACACTTTCCTCGTTGAGGGAGCTCAGGATTGGAGAACAGTCTCTACCTCATCAGCTGGGAGACCCAAAGCTATGAGTTACGCCCTCTCAGGGGCCACACCCATAGCTTTCACAACCACAGGCGGGGGCGAAATATAGCGCACTCTTACTGTGAGAGGAGATCTTTCCTGATGGGAATCTCCCATGAAGGGCCGTCTAAGAGATCTTTCAGGTCTGTGAACCTTACTCGGCCCGGCCAGAACGGGGCTACTCACAATAAGCAGACACCGTGTCGGCGCACTCTCAATAGAATTCCCAAGAGCAGAATGATCGGGGGAAATGTGTACAGCCGTAGTCTCGGCCAGGTCTGTACCATAGCTTCCAGTCTCAGGGGAGGTAGAGAGAACTAGAGGAGACATTGCAGTCTGCTTCACCACCTTGGAGGGAAGCATGCCAAACTCTGCCCTTGCCTCAACAAGACATCGGCTCCTACATTCAGATGACCAGGAATATACATTGCTCTCAGCGAGAAACCTTTCAGAGAAACTTCCTTGGTCTTGAGCCACCACTGTAGGGGTCTGACATAAAGCAGGCCGAACGGTATCACGTTGGATGCCCTCAGACCCAACAGTTTCTGAGACCGTATGACAGTGAAACAGTGCCTTCTCTCACTCTCTTGACTGATTTGAGAATCAAAACTACTCGAGCAAGGGACAAGCATGCCTGCATCATGGCCGAATCTCGTACCACACCTAAATAAGTGGTCTTCTGTACTGGAGAGAGCACACTTTTCTTGACGTTCAGTCCGAACCCCAGATGCCTCATGTAAGCGAGCTAGTATTAGCCAGTCTGCTATGTAGATTAGAATGCGAACACCCTAAAGCCGCAGCGGAGCTCAGGCTGCATCTACTACTTTTGTAAACGTCCAGGGCGAAAGTTTTAGGCCAGAGGGAAGAACCCAATATTGGTACGCTTTGCCCCTAAAAGCGAACCTCAGGAACTTTCTTTGAGAAGGATGAATGGACACATGGAAGTAGGCATCTTTTAGATCTATCGTTACAAAGCAGTCTTGGACCTGATTTGTAGTAGCAGTTGTTTTAGTGTGAGTATCTTGAACTTCATCTGACTGACTGAGTGGTTCAGTTGCCTGAGATCTAAAATGGGCCTCAGCCCTCCATCCTTCTTGGGAATTAAGAAGTACCGGCTGTAAAGCCCAGACTCTCTTTCTCGAGAAGGAACCAACTCTATGATTTCCTTCCTAAGAAGGGTATTTACTTCTTGTTCCATGACCAGAGGACTTCTTCTTCTGCAGCTGCTGAGCAGAGCGTTACCTCGAGTTGCGACTCCACCTCGGGGGAGTGCGCGAGGCAACACTCTGCTTTTGAGCCTCACAGTATGAGGAGTTGGTACTCGGCTGGACTGCTCGCGCCCAGCAGTCCAGAGATTTAGAGAGCAATGAGGGAGGAACCACTGGAATTCCACCGCTTGTTTCCTCACCTCCTGAAACCTGTCGACAACCGCGTTAACAGCGTTGCCGAACAGACCAGAAGGGGAAAGCGGGGCATCCAGGAGGCAGACCCTGTCTCGATCTATCATGTCAGACAGGGTCGGCCACAAATGCCTCTGCGCAGCCACCATCGCTGACATCGATCTTCCGACGGCACAAGCAGTTTCTTTGGTGGCGCAGGGAGCTAAATCAGCTGTCCTCCTGAGCTCAACCATATCGTCCGAGCTCACATCCTCCTGCTCAGCTAAATCCCTTAGCAAGTCAGCCTGGTACGCCTGAAGCACAGCCATTGTGTGAAGGCATGCTCCAGCCTGACCTGCTGCCGAGTACCCCTTGCCTTCGAGCGCTGATGATGTTCTTAAAGGCTTCGTAGGCAAGGTCAGAGCCTTTAAGGATGACGCTACTTCTGAGGACAGGTAGCTCGCAAGCGTCTGTTCCACTCTGGGCATTGTCCTGTAATCGTCGGGGACAACGACGTGAAGGTCGAGCCCACGCCACAAGAGGAAGCCACAGGTTTATCTTCACCTCGGCCTTCACTCTCCGATCGGGCTGACGATGTGGCTCGCAAGGAAAGAGATAGGATATCCGTCTCCATTGCCTCGGACAGATGGATATGAGAGCCCCACGATCTCAGCCTCCGCTCTGCCTCGGCTGCAGCTGGACCTAAACCCTTGAGGCTCTGCTACGAAAGCCCCCTTTTGCTCGAAGAGGGCTTTCCGGGACCGAAGCTGCCTAAGCGGCAGACACCGCAATGAGGGCAGCTTTTATGTGGCCCTTTGAGCGCTGCCGCGGCATGCTCCGGTCCCAGGCAAGCCACGCATAGCTGGTGTGAATCCCCAGTCGTGATAAACCGCTGACATGGGGAAACACACCGCTTAAAAGAGTGTGGTCTGCCTTTATTGCCCTTGTCTGCCTGCATTTTAAGAGTTTTCTAACTCTACTTCACTCACACACACTTTAGGGAGGGGAAATAGGGCCTTTCATTATTTTTCATACATACAGACAAACGTTTGGTACAGAGACACAGAGAGCGCTTTCTGAATGATGCCGGCTCTGCCGCATGTGCCTTTTATACTTTCTGGTCTGACGTCACCCGCCCTGACGTCATGCCCCCCTATTGGACAGATTCTACAGCAGATTCAGAGCGTGTCACGCAGAAGGCATTCCCATAGCGTTTCAACGCAGTTCGAGTTCCCGAAAAGGAACTCTCTGGTACAACTCTGAACCACTTCAAACGACTGGGAACTGTTCAAAATTATTTGCGAACTAGTTCACTGGTTTACCAACTGGTTTGATCACGCCTTTGAACAGAATTGACTCAAAAGAATGAATAATTTGCGAATGGGCATCGTTCACTGCCCAGAGAAATGTAGACGGCTAGTCTGGAATAAACAGAAGCATTTTTAACTTGCACAGCATTAAGATGAAGTAACGAAAGGAGTATCGCCCAAAGTAACGAAGTAAAAATATACAGTTTTTTCACTGACAAAATACTTGAGTAAGAGTAGAAGTACCCATTTTTAAATATACTCTAAAAGTATTAGTTACCCAAAAAATATACTCATGTAAACGTAACAAAGTAAAATGTTACTACCCACCTCTGGTCACTGCAGTGCCCCCCCAGTTTTCGCCAGTCAGTTGCACTGGTCCTGGATCAGCCGTCACAACTCGTTCTCAGTCACTGGAGTATTGATTGCATTCACCTAATCTTAATCAAGCATGCTGTATAAAAGCCATTCTCCCCAGTTGTATGACGGCTGAGCTCGAGGTAACTTACCTTACACTTACCTTTAGCCTGTTTCTCAAGATGTGCTCTCACCGTTATGCCCGCTGTGGAAACCATGTTTTACGAACTTTGTTCTAGTCTCTGTTCTTACCTGAATCAAGCACCTATGGAGAAGGACTCTACGAACTCACGCTAAAGAAACCAGTAAGGAGTTCACTGCCCGTTCACTCACTGGTTTGTTCACCTGTTTACTCACCTTAAGGATCCGTTCTGAAAAAGAGAACGATCGGACAATCGCCTGCATTTCACCTGTGCTCACGTGAGAGTCTTTTTTTACTTACCCTTGTTAATCACCTTCTCTACTCACCTCTCTGTCCAGATTACGAAGCCATCAACACACAAGAGCGTGTGTACCCTATGTTTCACGAAATTAGCGGAAGTACCTCTGTTTAGTTAATACGATCTGGAGATCGCTCAATTTCCTTTGTGTTTATATTTAATCACCCTGCTTTAATTCTTATTAAATTAATTTAAACTTACTGCTGTTGTCAGTCTCCTCCCTGTCTGACCATTACACCCAGTCACCGCAGTGGCTTCCCTGTATACCCCAGCCACCGCAGTGGCTCCCCTATCCCACCCCGCCGCCGCAGTTTCTCTAAAACCTTTGATGTTACATATTGTAGATGATTAGATTTGCTTTTGCAATTTGACATTGAGGAACATTGTTTTTAAAGTATTCCACAATCTTTTTACACATTATTTCACAGATTGGAGAGCTTCTGCCCTTCTTTACGTCTGAGAGACTCTGAAAGACATGATTTCAATTAAATTTATAGATGTTCTCCTTGCTGAATCTCAAAATGTCTTGCTTTTTTAGCTCTTTGTTGCCCCTAGCCCAACTTTTTTTAAACCTGAAGCAGGCATCAAATTTTAAATGAGCTCATTTAGTGGATAAAAGTTTTCTCTGTTTAAAAATTACTTATGTTCTCTGTGTTCCAATATTTCCAGAATTTAGGTTGTAGACACATTCTAATAAGAAACCTTCTCAATTTTGAATGATTATGAAATATTTTATGAATTAAGAATAAATACTAGATAAAATAAATTCATTTCAGCAATTAAAATGTAAAGATTATATACTATAATTTTTTTTATTTTTTTATGTTTTTTTATTATTATTATTACCATTATAGTGTCCATACACAATCTACAGTGGACAGTGGGCCCCTCAAACCCCTTTATTAGTCTATGGCTCAGTTCTGCAATGTTTCATAACACAGCATACATTTCTTAATCAGATCCTAATCGGCTTTATACAGTACAACAACCCAAAAATGCAATAAAGCTGTGAGGTGATTTCCCCTTAAATTCAGCCTATAGCATCTGACGGTCCTCAGGCAGATTCTCAAAGAGTACTGAGCTAAGCATCTCCATTAGCAGAAGTGGCAGATAATGAGAGAGAAACTCAGCGCACATGGTGAATGATTAGGGATGGAAAAGCCCTTATTCAGAGACCTTAAATGACAAAGGCCTGCACCCAGAGCCATTGTGTTCCAGTTAAATGAATGTTGGAGGTAATTACTTTGGATGAGGCACAAGCCACTCAAGGTACAATATAACACACCCCAACACACACACAAATACACACAAGGCCCAAAGCAAAAGCAATGTCAAGACAGCAAAAAACAAAAAAATAGATAAATAAATAAAAACTCATGCTGAAGTAATCTTTATTTGTTTATTTATTACTCACAAACTGCTTCAGTTTACTGAGGTCAGTTCATTAAAATAATCTCAACTGTACAATGAATGTTATGTCTATAAGTTTAATATTTTAAAAAATGAAGAAAACAATTTATCTAATTTTTATTCTTTAATTTTACAGTTTTTAATCAGTCAAATGCAACCAACATCAGACTCTGTTTCAAATTTAAGAGTCTGACCACTGGGAGGAGACATTATACCATATATATGACACACACACATACACAAACACACTATGAATAGTACAGTAAGGAATTGTACATTCGTATAATTTAGGCAATTAATTTATTTGATTTCAGTATCTGGCCATGTAATAAGGGCGTGTGGCAATGCTATATCATACTACTGTTCGTGTAACATTATTATTACCAACACTTCTAAAAAAAAAAAGTAATAATAATACAAAAATTGAAATACAAGTAATTTTTAAATAATGTTTCCTAAACTGATCTTTTGAAATTTGAAGGTTCAAAAATGTATATATAAAAAATACAAATAAATAAAATAATAAATAAATGTTTTAAAAAATACCTCATAAAAACGTAAAAACAATTAAAAAATAAATTACATTTATTCAAATATAAAATGAACTGGAACTAGACACTGCAGTTTATGGTAAATTCAACTAAAATTCAAAGCAATAATTTTAAAGGCTTCTTCAAACTACAGTACATAATTCAGCTGCAGTTTGTAATTGTTAAGTATTAATTACAACTCAAATTTATACTTCGCCTATTTTTGTTGTTGTTAACTTAAATCATTTTGAAATGGCATTCTGTAAAAAAAGATGATACTAATAATAATAATAATAATTCATTAATTCATTAAAAATAAAATAAAATAAAATAAAATAAATAAATGGAAAACGAAGACGAAAATGGCCTCAGATGCTGAGAGCTTGTGGTTGTGACTGATGTTCTCATCCTCAACTAGATCAATCCAGTCAATACCAGACCTCGGAAAATAATGCAAATGTGCCAACAGGTGGGTTGCTCATGAAATTATTCGGCCTCTATTTATGTCCTCTAGTGGCACAGTGTTATGTAATGTCAATCTGGATCTGCTGCATCTTGACAGCAGTAAACATTTGTTATGCTTTTGAATGGACAAACATGTTGCTAGATTAGCTAGTATTTTATTGGCAGTTGTAATAATACAAAACTTTGGTTGATTATTTGAATAGCCCCAGATGGAAACTTCAGCAGATGAAGCAGTCAGTTGAACCTGCTTCTTTATTGCACTTGACCCTTCACGCAAAAGTGGAAGCGAGTTGCTGGTTGCAAATACTGTCAAGTATTTCAAGCACTATACAGATAATGAGTTTGGACTGAATTTACATTGAGGACAAGACCTTGAAATTGAAAATGAGCATGACACTTATTTTGGAGAAAGACATCTGTCTGTAACTTTATATGACACAAGAACACAAATATGTTACAAATATAGGATAGCAAGGGAAGAAAACATGACATTTTTTGTATTGTATGATAATGTACTTCTGCATATGTTGCTTTTGGTTATGCTTTTATGTCAAAATGGATACATACAACATTATTGTTCAAATATATTAAATAGCATGCAGTACATAGTGCTGTCTTAAAACAATAGACATTATTTCATGATAACTTTTCAATACAAAAATACATTTTCACATAACCCCATCACTCCTTAGTGTTTTTCATTTATTACCATTTATTTCCATTGATTAATATGGCTATTTCAAATTTTGAAAGTACTTAATTTTGCCTCATAATGCACTTTTAAGGCATTGAATGATATCATAAATAACTGTTACCAAAGTAAATGCATTGTTACATTATGCATTTTAAATTTGGTTATCATTTTATTTAGGTAAAACACATATTAGGCATAATTCAAATGCATTACACCCTCATCCCTGTGTAATGCATTATGCATTAAGGCTTAAAGGATTATGGTGGGTTTTAGTTTATAGTACTACAGTATACGTTATTTTTGACCCACCGACTTCAGTACATCTTTATATGTAATTTATGTCTATCTTTATGCAATTATGAATGTACAGACGAGCATTTATGTTAAAATATTCTATAATTTAATGTAATTTCTATTGAAACTTGTATGTAGTGTTTAATGATGAAGTTGCAATGTACCACATTTAAAAATATATCAACTTCAAATGTAATATGAAATGACACCCCACAGTTAAAATTTTACTTTTCATATGCTTTCAATGCATGCGTTTATATTAAAAAGTTATTAAAACAGTACAGTAAAATGTACTTTACAGTAAAACTTTTATTTTAACATTATTAAGAAACACGTAAGGGCCATGTAAACGTTTTAATGGCCTATTACTTCATAATTATCTGCAAATACATTTTTTGTTTTACATTTGAAGTACACTACAAATGACCATTCAGTAGAACTAAACACACTTCTCACAAACATGTGCACTATAACAACTTAGATGGTTGAGTAAAACACATTTGTTGTCTAAAGAAAATCAACGATTGTTTCAGCAGTCCAGAAAGGGATTTATTAGATGTTCCCCGCTTTTATTTACTGACGTCAGAGGCAACACTTATTACACAGCTCCACAATTAACCTCTGCATCACATTACAGTGAATGAGGGGCTTGGAAGTCAAGCTGACAAGCATCTCAAACTCCCTCCCTCATGTCACCCACACTCACTTGTCTGGAGGTGTGGAAGCTGGCAGAATCATTATTGGAAATGACTGGGCTCACATTCCAGCAGATAATGTGCTGGTCACGGGGGCAGACCTCTTCTCTCGCCCTGCACGCTCATGTATGATCCACAGCCCACACTGAGCAGCGGCATCGCCTGTTAGGCAGCTAAACTTATATGAAGAAGTGCAAAGAATGCCAGCTTCGGCTTGTATGTATAGTTTGGTAATTGAATGTAAATCCCATGAATGCAAATTCTCAATGATGTTTACAGAGGCCAGCAACACTAGTGGTATTGCTTATATTTATGGTTAGGGGTTTTATAAATCTAATTTGTCTTCTCTGAACAAACCGTTTGTATGTACTATACAGTCAGGCATTGCAGTGCTGTTTGGTTACCAGCCTGAGCACAAAAAGTTAAGCCTTGCACAGACCAGTGCAATAAACCAGGCAACCTTTTTCTAGGAATATGAAGCAGCGTCACCATGGAAACCACTCAGAGACGGTGCTGTTTAGTACCTCTGTCCAAATAATGCTTTGGAAGCAAAAGAACGTTTAGTTAATATCAGTTCATCTGTCCGAGTGTGCTTTCGATCCACGGGGGAAATTATTTCAAATTATACTTCAGGCACTTGTCTTTAGTTGGTCAATAAGTCATGATCTCATAACCGTCTATTTTTTCTGCCTACAGAAAAATAAGCACCGCTCTACTTTTAAGCCCATAAGCAAAGCAGTGTTAAAGTGCATGCATGGTAAAAACATCTCCAATTTCAATCTAGAAACTTACATTTATTTGGTTTTATAACTTATTTTAACTTTTATTACATCAAACATTGTCATGACGTACTTAAGAATATGGGAAATATGAGTACCATTATGAAAACATTAAAATAAAGTACAATAAAATTAATATTTTTTTAACAACCATCCTTTGAAATAAAATAATGATGTTCCTACCTGGCCTTAAGTTAAAAAAAAAAATAAAAAAAAAAAATTGTAAAATAATACTTTGATGAGTTAAATTAAAAACAATAAGTTTTCATAATTTACTTACCATATCATAATTTGTACTGTAGGAATATACTGTATAAAAACAAAACAAAAAGAAAGTATTTAACCTACAATTCCTGCCTGAATTTGAATTTCATAAACCTTTAAAAGTAAAAAATAAAATAAATTGCTCAACTTTTCATGATGAGTTAAAGTTGCCATAATTTGTAGTGTGTGAATATACTATTAAAAATTATTATTAAAAAATAAAGTTTTATATAAAATATAAATGTTATGTAGTGCTTTCAAACCTGCCTTGAACCCTTAATTATTTTCAATGATCCAAAGCCAGTTAAAATTGGATAAAGACAATTAAATCACATTTTGTCCCAAGTGGTCAAAGATGACCAATATAATACAATATAATGCGTTTAATTTAGACATGATAAAAATGTTTTATATTGTATATTATACTAGTATTTATACTATTACATTATATTAAATGATTGCAGTATGTGTGGTATTCTGAAAAACATAGATATGTCGGGACAACAACCTCAGATCAGATTTGATATTTGCACTAAATCTGATTTTGTGCTTTATACCCATGGCTTTGACAGGTATCTGGGGGGTCATGGCTCAGAGGGGCCTGACACATTCCACCCCAAAAAAGGCAGTGCCAGCAGCTCCAGCGTGAGCTGACAACACAACAAGCAAATATGCAGATCACTCCTTACAACTCTGGTTCCTGTTAATGCCATTCGCTGGCTTTCCAGGTCTGAATGGCACAGTCAGTGCTTCTGGGTATTTGGTTGGATTTCAAAGGTAGTCATACCTCATACATTCACTGAATAACAATGGAGCCGTGATTGATTAGGGTTTCACCAGCATGTTGCTTTTTAAAATCTTTCAAATCTGTTCATTAAAAACAGGATTAATTATAAGACTAATTACGCAAGGCTATAATGTAGCTGCTGGTTATCGACTTGGCAAAAGAGTAAAGAGTGAAACAGAAAATAAAGAAAACTCTCAGACCAAACGAATTTCCCCCTATCCCTGTGATATAATCATCCAAAAAACATTTTTTTTTTCTCTCTCTTTGGCCAACAGTAGCTCCGCAGGGAACCCGAGCCCTACGGACAGTCATTGATATCTGTCAGTAAGTTAGCAAAGTAGCAAAGACAGTTTAATGAAGCTGAAAGGACGGCTAATGGATGCATGTTGGGATAGAATATGTGTCTGGAAGGGCTAATGTGACACATATTAATAATAAAAAGGAACTGAAGCGGTATTATTGCATCTTCATTCATTTGAATGACAAGTGCAAGACAGTGGAAGAAATTACTCCTTTCCATCATTCCCCCCCCCCCCCCCCCCCTTTTACACATTTTTTTTAAATGACATATAGGATAATTGACCAATTTTGTTTTATTCTTATTTTATTTCTAAAGGGTGAAATGAATAGGAATGTTATTCTAATAGTTTCAAACTAAACCAAACTGTATTGTTATGTGAAAGAATAGTGTGTTATCGTGTATCTCTATAATCTATGTTGAACTTTTCCAAAACATCCTCAGACACCCAAAGACGGGGACCTTTACAAGCAACAACACTATTACCCATTAAAGGCCAATAAGTAACGCGCTTGTTCCAGCTTCAGGGCAGAATATTTCCCACATTACTGTGGCAGTGTGTGAGAAAATGGAAACAGTCGATTTCCAATGGAATTCATTATAGTAAGCTAAAGCAACGTGACAGAGAGATATAGGATGTATAGCTTACCCGTCCATTTGTTGTGTTGTGTAAAAGCACACTTCACTATTACCTAAGCACTTGAACTTCAGCACCGTTGAACCATTTGCAGATTCAGCTTCAAAACATGTGAGTTGCAGAGGTGTGCTATCACCAGAGTGATAAACAATATTTCAACAGAAAAACGACAGTTTGGTAGACAGTTCTTAAAGAACCTTTAGTGTGAAGAACATTTTAAATATCTTTTTCTTTTTGTGGAATGGAAAAAATCCATGAATTTTAAATGTTCTTCATGGAACCACAGATGCCAAAAAAAAAATACATTTAGTTTTTTAAGAAAGTAAATATCATAAAAACATGTGGCGAACTCTTTTGATTTGTCATAGTACAAAGAAAGAAAAAAACCTAGCAACCCCAAGAGCACCCTATCTCCCAGCAACCATAGAAAACATTCTTGGAACTGCAAAGCATCTCTCAAAGCCCATCTGAACAGATAATGGGAAGGGTGACAAGATATTTCCTTCTTGTTTTGACTTGATAACGTTGTCATGCAAAACTTTGATGCTATTTGTATGGTGAGTTAATTATAGGAGAGGGCAGAGCTAAATTTATCAAACTAGGTCTAAGCTTGGTCTTATCTTTACTAAAATATCCCATAGCTGATGGTGTAGTGTGGAGTGCTGTCAGTCATCTGGAATGCGCTGGGCTGGACAAATGCAGGACCACGGCTCTACTGTGATGTCATTTAAGGGATGTGGGAGAGATGCTGGGAGGGAGGCAACAATCCCGTTAAAACAGAAGATTGTTAGATGTTCTTGAACTTGAAAGTGAAGGATAAAATAAAGTTTCTTCCATACATAAAATGGCTTTTTTTTTTGTAGGGTAGACTCATTTTTTTAATATATTCCCATGCATTTCAATGTGTTTTGATCATTATATAGTGACCACAAAATATGGAGGAGAAGAATATGTAATCAGACAGCGGGTATTTAGATACCTTAAAGCTCTCTAACATGTTGTTAGTTAATGTGGTGAACCACACTGGTGGTTGCTCTGTGTAGGACACCTCTGTCAAATTCAGGAGAACGGCTTGTATTTGCATATGCACTATAAATCTGCCATATGACCTCATTTACTTACAAGCGGGAAACTGCTGTTGTCCATTATTTATTGATATGGCATGATTGCTGAGTGTTCGTTTACGGTAATATACTTGTAGCCACTAGGTCCCATGATAAGAGTGGCGTTTCAGTGAGATTGAGGGTGCTACTGGCTGAATGTCCCACAGACCGTCCTGTGTTTTATCATCTGCAGGTTCTTTCAGTGGACATGTATACGTGTGACTACAAAGAGAGTCAGAGTTCTTAACTCTATCATCCCTTCACATGGTCATGGTCACAAAATGTCTCTGACGTACAATGCAGAATAAAACACTTTTCAGTTAAAGGCATTTCATTACCGAATTGATAGACTTCATTTTCCAGATCAGTTCAGTTTAAGTACTGCGATCTGTGCAATGAAATTGATCCAATTAATTAAGTGTCCCCAACTAAACAAGCCAGAGGTGACAGCGTCAAAGAACCAGACTCAGTCTTGTCCCAGTGGCAGTCAAGGTTTTCACTAGGCATCTGTCTTTAGGGCTCATCCAGGGTCACGTTCACACAGCAGCAGAATACGGTTGTCAGTCCTGTATTTAAGTCCTTTATACATTTATGTTCACACACTGTTTGGTTATTATACACATGTGACAACCGCATTCTGTAACCGAACTCACTCCTGTAAACTTGCAGGACAACCGCATTCTTGGAACACATGCGTTGTGTGACGGAAAAGGACTGAACAACTAGTTGTCTGTCACGTCATACACCGTGAGAGAGTCTTGTCAAGTCAGAAAGTGATAAGACTTTCAGTTTTATGGACGTTGCCATATTTGATATTACTTCGATCACTGTCACAAAGGAATATGGAATTTGCTTCCGTTGCACATTCATACAGACAGAATTCTAAACACAACTGTAAGCTGACTTCGAGACTCACAGCTGTAAATAAAATACGGTTGTCAATCTCAAATACAGGACTGAAAACTTGTATTCTGCTGCTGTGTAAATGTGGCCTAGATGCCTTGGTCTCCATGTTCAGGGCTGTAGAGGTCATCTTTATGTGCTGATTCAACGTCTGATCTGGATACGGACTGCTACAGTACAGGAATTAGAAAGAAACACACTAATATTAACATAGATGCCATTGTTCTTACAATGTAACAAGCACAAAATTTGTTATGGGGAGTGTTCCCAGTTCCGGTTGATCGAATTAATGCAGCCAATCATTCCTTAAACAGACTTGAATAATAGATACATATTAGCGATAAAGAGATGTCTCTAGATTTAAACTTACTTAGTGTGTCTGCCTCCCGAACAGTATTAGGGAGACTGTTCCAGGGTTTAGTCTATTTTAGAGATATATTCTAGGTTTTATCAAATGGCCAGATTTTTTAAAAATGCAGCACAGATGGAGGACTATAATGTGAGTGTAAAGTACTGAGTAGCTAAGCCATTCAGGACTTTATAAGAAATTCTAAGAAATTAAAGAAAGACTTTAAAACCTATACAATGTTTGATAGTTAGCCAGTGCAGTGTTGACAGAACCAGGCTAATGTGTTCATACTTCCTGGTTCTAGTAAGGACTCTTTTTTGGACCAGCAATAGTTTACAAAATAGTAATTACTGAAAATATTCCCTGTCACATTCCCAGCCTGTTTTGTCTGTCTCCCAGTTTCAGTTACCTCCTCCACAGCTGTTTCTAGTTAGGTTCAATCATTCAATCATTTTCAACTGTATAAATACCAGTCTGTCTGTCTGTCTCATTGCTCATCATTGCGTGTGTGTTTCACCACCCTTGTAAGTGTTTTCCCCATGTATTTCTGTCTTTGTGTGTTACCTGGATTTCCCGTTGCAGACTTCTGCCCGTTCTCGATTACCGTTCTTGCTTTTGCCCCAACTGGACTCTGTTTGTTGATCGCCTGACACTCCGCTCTGTTCACTGGTAACTCGCTTGACTTCTCCTCCAACACACCTGTTTGCTGCCATCGACTTTGCCTGTTCTTCTGCATTTGGATTTGCACGCTCCTAGTCTCATTTGTGACATTCCCAAAGGTAAAAAAAAAAGGGAGTTAATTTTTTCTTTTTTCATTTTGTTTTTACATTTACTGCCTACAGAAAATATTGTGGTTTTTATTTATTTACTATTAGTGCTATCAAATGATTAATCATGATTATTCGAATCCAAAATAAAAAAGCATTTGTTTATGTGTGTGTGCTGTGTATATTTATTATGTATATATGAAAACACACACATACATTTTGAAAATATTTTTACATGTATATATTTATATACATATAATCTAGATATAAACAGCACACATATTTATGTAAATAAATACTTTTATTTTGAATGCGCATAGGAAAAATATTTTGGACAAATCGCATATTATATAGCCTATAACTTGATTAAAATTAAGCTGTAAATTGCCATAAATGAATAATCACACAGAGAAATAGAACTCGTCTTTGTCCCCTTGTCATTACTTGTCTTTAACTTAGCTAAACTGCTTTTGTGAAGAGTGATCTCAAACATACAGCCTGTGAACATTTCCATTTGAGTCTCATGGTAGAAACTTTAAGATAAATGTATCTCTTCCTTCTAACATGGCCGCTGGCTATACTCAGGTTTGGGTTGATCATCACGAGAGGCCTGGCTCAAAACAATAAAGGCCCGAGGCTGGTTTCCACTCAGCATGAGGAGGACAGGTGGCCAGGGCTTGACTGATGATCTCTCGCTAGCTTTCCACTGGAGCACAGTATGAAGGCAAACAGGGACTGATTAGCATTTTAGCGGCCATCGGCATCTAGTGCAGCTATTAGGAAAACAGGTCGGAGGCCATCTGGAAGACATCCTTCCCTCTGCAAGCCTAATGACATGAGGCTATAAAAATGGTAAAGACTAATTGTGATTTTAAAACGGCTTATGCTGAAATTACACATTTTAAAAGGACAAAAAAAGTAATTCTAAATACTAATTAATTGGGATTTTGCTGATAATTATCTTTGTAACACATTTGTTATATGTTATAAATGTGATCTCTTAAGCAAATAAATGACATTTGGAACAGACAGCAGTTCAGCCTGTCATTAAAATCTTAATTAGCCCCAATGGCTTCTCATCAGGGAAAGAGCAGTGCTCAGTGAACTGTGCTCGAAGTTAAGAGCTGCCCAAATGAAATATGAGAGAATATAATAAACCACAGCCAGCAGACAATGTGAAAGTAATCAGGGACAATGATGGGTTAAAGCTTTTTGTGCCATTGGCATCACCAAAGCAAATGTGAAAACAATGCTTTGTTTCAAACAGGTTTCCCAAATAGTTCTGCTGTCTGCCATTGGTTGCATTGTCTAGCCACAAAATTGCTCACTATTGCCTGAGATGATGTTGCTATGGCCCAAGACCAGGCCCAGAACCGAAGACAATTTTTTTGATAGAGCCACAAAGTCAAGATGTTTACACTGTTTGAGAAAATGATTGATTTCCATTGTAGTAAGATTTGTGTTGTACATTTTTGTACAGGGAGTTATGTGTTTCAAACATTCATTACACTTAATTTATAATCCACCTTAGACATACTACTACTATACTGTATGTATCTACATGTCAACCAGTGGTGGTGCTAAGGTGGGGCTTCACGGGTCTATAGCCCCATCAGAAACTTGCTTAGCCCTGGAATGATTTTCCTGTTTTTTTTAACTTTCGGGATCACTCTTATTAACATTGAAAAAAACAAACATTAAAAAGCTTAACAAGTGCATAATATGTGACTTATAAACAATTTATATTATGTTGAAGGGGGGCAAGCATCTCAAGCAAGCGAAGCACAAACTTTGCCCAAGATAGGGAAGGTATATTTACTATGGAGAAAGTGAAAGTAAAAAAACTGAATATTCTCTCTGAGACAATTAACCAGAGCCGAATCTACTTTAACATATACTGAAAACGCTATTTAGCTAACTGTCTTAAATTATTCCCTTAAAGGGGTCATCTGGTGCCGCATGCACTTTTACAAGCTTTTACAAGACTGAAATGTTTGTTGGGAGAGTGTGTGCATAACCACCCTACAATGATAAATATCTGTCACGCTCAGGGAATACAGACAAGGTTAGTTTCACTTCAATCAAAGTTTATTTGAAACAGAGCAATCAGACTTCAACAGCTGAAGGTTCTTTTTTTTCCTTCTTTCAAAAACAGGGAACTCAAATCAGAATACGGGTTTAAACAAGGAGTATAGCTGGCATGTCTGTATAGCATTAAAGAGAACTCATGAGCAACATCGTCCACAGACGGCAGGTAAGTAAAACAGGTCAGTTCCTTTTGATCATCAGGTCTGAGGGTTCTATAAGGTAAGTAATAGGTAAATATACTCAGTCTTTGATGCATTCGGTTCAGGTTGATTGATTTCCTTCCTTGTAGCAGAGAGCGAGAGTTCAATCAAACAGGTAGCAGGTAAGTTCACACACTCACGACCTCTAGGGGCAGGACAGGTAGGATGAGATTGGTGGAATTCTGTTGTTAGTGATGGGTCTAGGATGTCACTTCTGTCGACCCAACTGCGTTCTTCTGGACCATAACCTTCCCATTCGATCAAGTACTGGAGCTGCCCATTCCGCCGCCGGGAGTAGAGGATGGATTGGACCCGGTAGATGTCTTCAGGTGTCTCGACTTGTGGTGGAGGAGGGGGTTCGAGTTAGGTAAATCCGTGGCGAAATCGATTGCAAGATGAGACTAAGGGCGTTCTGGTATAGGTAAGGGTAATAGTTTACCTTCGGGTAGATGTCGAGGAGTGGTTGATATGGCGCAGATGGAGCAACCTCTTATATATCGGTAGGTATCACGGGCCATCTCCGGCCACCAGTACTGGTTCTTGAGAAGGGTAAGCGTACATTTAGCGCCCGGGTGACCAGACCCTGGAGAAGTATGTACAGCATGTAATAGATTTTCTCGGAGAGTGAGTGGTACATACCGCCGATTTTCCGGAACCCCTATTGTAGCTGGTTCCTGTTGTGTAGCCTGTTGGATCTGCTCATTTATGGACCACTGAATCGGAGCGAAGAATGAGGTAGGATGTTCTCAGGTGTTTCCTGCAAGGGATCAGGTTGGTGTAATCTGGACAGTGCGTCGGCCTTGGTATTCTTGGTGCCTGGTCTGTAGGATATTTTAAAGTTAAAGCAGGTAAAAAATAAGGCCCAGCGGGCTTGTCGTGGGTTCAATCGGCGAGCCTCTTTCAGATACTGGAGATTTTTGTGGTCTGTAATCACAACGAATGCATGTTTTGCACCCTCCAGCCAATGGCGGCACTCTTCGAGGGCTTGCTTGATCGCTAGTAACTCTCGGTTTCCCACGTCATAATTCTGTTCGGCTGCTGACAACTTCTTAGAAAAATGGGCACATGGATGTAGTGTGGCTGGACTCCCGTGCATTTGGGAGAGAGTGGCTCCGATCCCAGTAGTGGCGGCATCTACTTCCACAAAGAAAGGTAAGTCAGGGTTAGGATGTTTTAAGATAGGAGCTTGACAAAAGGATGTCTTTAATAGAGTGAAAGCATCTTGTGCAGCGGAGTTCCAATCTATTCTCTTCTTGGCTCCACGCAGGAGAGATGTAAGTATAGAGGAGATCTTACTAAAACCCTGAATGAACCTGCGATAAAAGTTAGCAAATCCTAAAAATCGTAGCAGTTCTTTTACCGTTGTCGGAGTAGGCCAATTCTGTACTGCTTCTACCTTTTTTGGGTCCATTTCGATTCCATCCGGGGTTATATAGTAGCTTAAGAAGTGCACACGATCCAAATGGAAGTCACATTTTTCCCCTTTTAAATAGAGCTGGTGAGATCGTAGCCGTTCCAGAACCTATTGAACATGGAAAATGTGAGTTGTGATATCAGGAGAGTATATTAATATGTCGTCAATGTAAATGACAACGAACTGATGTAGCATGTCTCCGAAGATTTCGTTCATAAAGTTCTGGAACACAGATGGAGAGTTGGCTAGACCATACGGCATAACGCAGTATTCGTAGTGGCCGCTAGTGGTGACAAAAGCATTTTTCCATTCGTCTCCACTACAAATACGGATGAGGTTATATGCGCTTCTCAGGTGTAGCTTACTGAAGACTCTTGCTTCCCTCAGTTCTTCTAAGGTGGATGGAATTAATGGTAAGGGATATGCGAATTTAATAGTTTGTGAATTGAGGGCTCGGTAGTCGATACAGGGTCATAATCCACCCTCTTTTTTAGATACAAAAAAGAAGCTAGAGGCTGCTGGGGATGTAGATGGACGGATAAACCCTTGTGTGAGGGCTTCCTGCACATACTCTTCCATGGCTTGACGTTCAGGTAAGGAAAGTGGATAAACTTTACCTTGGGGTAGTACGGCGTTTGGTACCAGCTCGATCACGCAGTCCCATCTGCGGTGTGGTGGTAAGTGTGTAGCCGCTTCCTTGCTGAATACATCCGCATATTCCCTATAATCAGGGGGTATCAACACTTTGGTATGGGTTTCTGGGCTTTCGATCGAGGTGGAGCAGCATGGGAGTACTGGAGACTGTGGTAAAGGAAGCAAACAATGGTTAAAGCAGTACAGTATGTACTCCATTGTAGTATGTCACCTGTGGTCCAGGAGGCTATGGGGTTATGTGTGGATAACCATGGTCTTCCTAATATCACATCGATGGTAGCATCTGGTAGCACTAGGAAACTGATCTCTTCTTGGTGTAGGCATCCTATTTGCAGGGTGAGTGTTTCGGTCTCCACAATACAAGCAGAGGCCTCCGCATACTCTCCGTGATCTTTCCTGAAGGGATAACTTGTTGGTTTGCATAGCCTCCTCAGAATTAGTTGGAGAAAGTGTGACCTCACTTGGTGTCTCGCACGCTGCCGGATGTTGGGATATGGTAGCTGCCCGTTTAAGGAAAGCATCCAGACCCACGTTGTCATCGTAGATGGCCATCTGCTGGCGAATGTTGGTGTTTAGTCCTTTATGGAACACGGCCAGCAGGGCGGTCTCTTTCCATCCACTGGAGAGATAATGTACGAAAACGGAGGATGTATTCGTGGATCAGGAGCTCTCCTTGCCGTAACTGCAGTAATTCCTTGTGAATGGTTATGGGAGAGGTGGTTTGACCAAATACCAGGCGGAACTGGCTGAGGAATTGGGGTAAAGAATTTAGCTGAGGACTTGCCGAACTCCATAGCGCCTCCGCCCACTGAAGCGCTCTGCCTGTGAGTAAAGTAGTAATCATATCAATTTTACTTCTTTCAGTGGGAAAACGATCTGGCTGTGATTCGAAATAGAGTGAACATTGTAATAAAAACCCTTCACAAGATGCCTGATCGCCGGCAAAGGACTGAGGTTTGGATACCGGACTGGCAGTTGGCACGGGTGTTGAATTACGGATTTCTTGAAGTATTTGAAGAAATGTGGAATATGGTTCCGTGATCGCAGCCGCTTCCTCTTGCTCCATGTTATGTGTTACAGGTCTGAGCTTCTGTCACGCTCATGAAATACAGACAAGGTTAGTTTCACTTCAATCAAAGTTTATTTGAAGCAGAGCAAACAGACTTCAACAGCTGAAGGTTTTTTCTCTCAAAACAGGGAACTCAAATCAGAATACGGGTTTAAACAAGGAGCTTCGCTGGCATGTCTGTTTAGCATTGAAGAGAACTCATAAGCAACATCGTCCTCAGACGGCAGGTAAGTAAAACAGGTAAGTTCCTTTTGACCATCAGGTCTGAGAGTTCAATAAGGTAAGTAATAGGTAAATATACTCAGTCTTTGATGCATTCGGTTCAGGCAGATTGATTTCCTTCCTTGTAGCAGAGAGCGCAAGTTCCAACAAACAGGTAGCAGGTAAGTTCACACATTCATAGCCGTTCAGCGATCGCTTAAATCAGGTGACAGTTTAGGCAAGGAGAGTTTGGAGAAATGAGTCGCGGTAAGGAATGAGTTAGAGCGTCTAACCTCAGACAAGATGTCTTTGTTGTAGCAATCTCTTATACTGCTCTTGATGTGGTCAGGTGTCAGAACTCATGTGATTTTGATCTGGTGATTGGTGGCTGTGTGCTCTCGGTGTCTGCTGATTCAGGGACAGGTGAAAGTGACGGTGTGACAGTACTTAAACTTGTACTTATATGTGAACTTATACTAATTCATTTTACTAGTTAAATAATTGAAGTAACATTTTATTTTTTGTGTGAAATGATCTGAAAATAACATACATGTTACAAATGACACACTGGGCTCTTGGATGTCCTTGGCTGCTGGTGTTCATGTGTGTCATTTGTTGTTGGTTTGCCTGAGTGAGGATCACAAACCGTCACACTACAGATTGTGGATCAGAGTCTGAGAAATAAGTCGGAGTGCCAAATCCCACATGCTTTCAGTGGCAGACAGGACTGATCCCTGGCTTCAGATACAGCATTCAATGAATGTGATTGCTTTTCCCCACTGATTAAATAGAGATATGGTGTCATAATACATAACCTTTTCACCTCACTGTTTGGTTATGTGTTTCTGAAGCAGAGCACCAAATGTTGAGATAATACTGGAGAGAAAATGTGTTTGTTCATTGTAATCTACCACACAGTTTCTCATTCTCATTCAGTTTTGTTTTTAGGGAATAGGGGTGTTTGTTACTTTTTACATCTGGGGGAATGCACAGTACCAGAGATGATTTAATAATTTATTAAAGACGTTTTTTGTTTTTACTAAGGCTGTGTTAGTTTGATCAAAAATATTATTACAATTTTAAAAAATGCATAAAAATATGGCATACTACAGTGTATACTGCATAATACTGTGTAGTAATCATTTTAATATCTTTTCAAATCAATTAATATCAAAATGTATTTAGCAAAGTAGAATTTTTAGCATCGTTAATCCAGTTTTAAATATCACATAGTACATCAAATTCATTCTAATACATTATAATTTATTCTGTACTTTTGATTAAATAAATGCAGTCGTTGTGAGCATAAAAATTTAATAATAATAATCATTTTAAAAAATTGTATTATTAACATTTGACAGGTATTGTATTGCCTATATGGTATTGCTTATATTATTAAAATATCTTATATTAAATCTTATAAAATAGCTGTTGCTTATATTCTTAAAGTAACTATCCACAAATTATTCCTATGTAGATAGTTGTTTGGTTCATGCAGTCAGTGACCTTTGACCTCTGGCAAGAACAGCTCCTCTGTGAGACTTCAGCAGTGCAGCATCTCAGTGTCTTCATCCATCAGCCATTTTTCTGAGATGTTTCTTCCCTTCGGTTACTAGAAAATCACTTTTTTTCCAAGCTGGAAGCTCTGCTGTGATTAATAGAGTTTGAACAACGGAATATTTCTCCCCAAATAAAGTACAGACTTTTTCTATTTTTGTAAAATCAGCTAGCATTACCTTATTTCCCAATTTTCCTCTTGACTTTTTTCCCAAAAAGGTTCTTATTCTTAAACTTTACACAGTTGTCCTGCTAAATATCCCTTAATTCATTTGTAGGCCTGAAGAAAGACATGCTGAAGAGGAAGATTTATTCTCAGTAACAGCCAGAACTGAATTTCAGCACACGTTTTCCAGCAGCCGTGTGAGTTAGCTGTAATTGAGATAACATAAGCGCTCATGAAAACCCATTTCCCATTTGCGGTATCTGTTCATCAGATATGCTGGGTTCACAGGAAAACGTATCGCAGTGCGGGAGTCTTATCACTCACGGGTATCGCTGGCCTCTGCTGGGTGCTCGTAGCAAACGGCAGGTGCTCATATCTCTCCCACCTGATTTCCTGCCAATATTAATTCTACCCTCAACATGTCCATCCAACGGCTCGGGGGCTTTTCTGCTCAATATGGACTCTGTTCGGATGTAATGAAAAACTTCAAAGCTCTCCATCATTTCCCTTTTAAATCGTTTATCAGATGTGATTTGAATCGTTCCCTGCTTGCATTTCACAAATGCTGCATGAGATTCAAAAGGTGCAGAATTCATCCATGCAAGATCTGCCTGAGTTATTGCTGCTTAAAGTGATGCATAATCTGTCCACCAAAGAAATGAATTATCATTCAAGTTCATCATAACTATATCAAAAAAGTGGTTTTCTTTTAAAGAATACAGTATATGGCCCTTTCTATAAATACAGTGTTGTGCAGTATACACAATAGTGTCCCATCATTTAAAAAGCATTAGGTTTTTTTTATTCCTGCAATACATTACTAACAATATACTAATATAAAAATATATTTGCCGCCAAACGATTAACATGTAACGAATATGTGTATGTACTGTATATATTTATGTATGTATGTATAATATACACAGTACACACACAAACACACATATTTTATAAACAAAAAAAATATTTTATATGCAATTAATCACAATTAATCACTTGATAGCATATATATATATATATATATATATATATATATGTGTGTGTGTGTGTGTATGTGTGTGTGTGTGTGTGTATATATATATATATATATATTTACACGTCAAAACTGATATTAAATATATTTTAACTGAAAAAAATCATTTTAATTGCCAAATTTTTTTTATTTGGACTGATTTTTATTTTGAATGTATGATATATTATACACAGTAATGTAAAAAATAAATGTATAATTTTTTGTAGCAATTTTTTTTTTCATTTTTATCATTTTGTATCATTTTTATCATTCATTTTAATTGCCAAAACAAGATTTATTATTATTTAT
>JAUCMU010000143.1:20850687-20878554 GCA_032275025.1 Enteromius treurensis
CTGATGCTTCACGGATCGAGCCACTTCCAACGCAGCTTCCTCCATGATTTCCCCAAAGGACAGATTCAGCTCCTGGTGAGACAGAGAGAGACGAGCTTTAGCTTTTTTTTTTTTTATTGTCACCAGTTAAAGCTCTTTCTCCAAAACTACACAGCATAGATATTAATCACAATCAGTACCTTGAGTATCGGCAGTCCTTCCCTCAGGGTCTCTGCTATGGCACTGGCTCCTTCAGACCGAACAAGACAGTCGCCAAAATTGATCACCTGCACATTGCGCAGGTGTTTCAAGGCCTACCAAACAGAGAAACACCTTTGAAATTAGGGCAAGAAACATCGTTTTCATTTCCTGATCAATTTTGTGCTTCCTTAACATTTCTTCCTTCATCCAAGTGAAAAGAGAGCATCCAAAATACATTAAAATGTGAACTCATTTTTAAACAGCTCGGTTTAAGTTTAAATTGCACAGATTTTGCCGTTAAATGGCAGAATGTTTTCCAGTGCACCTGTGCCATGGCGATCGCTCCTCTCTTGGTGAAAGTGTTGTCGTTGAGGTTCAGGACTCGTAGTTGTGGGTTGTGCTGCATTGCTGTGGCCAAAGCTGTGACTCCTGGGTGATTGATGCCGTTCTGGGGCATGTGCACTTCCTCCAGACTGCCAATCAACTGAGAAGATAAAGCAACACCAATAGATCAATAGAGAAGATAAAGCAACGGATCAATGAACCAACAGCAGTGCAATAATGGAGAAGATACAACAACGAACCAAAGGAGAATATAAAGCAATGGTCGTACACCAATGCACCTTGGTCCATTATTTTTTCCTTTGGTGCACTGGTATTGGTTAGTTGGTCCATTGCTTTATCTCCTGCATTGGAGAAAGTAAATCAATGGGCCAATGTATCCCTGGAGGAGATAAAGCAATGAGCCACTAGGCCAATACCTGTGCCCCAATGGAGAAGATATAATATTAGACCAACAGCAGTGCACCATGCATGGGTGATGGTCTATTGGCCCATTGCTTTATTTTCTTCATTGGTGTGTTGGTGTTGGTCCATCTTCTCCTCCATTGGAGAAAGTACTGCAATGGGCCAATGGACCCCTGCAGAAGATAACATAATGGACCAACACCAGTCCACCAATGGAGAAGATTAAACAACACCATTGAATGAATGAAGAAGACAAGGCAACACTGAAGGCTCAATCAGCTGAGGGAAACCTAACAACATCTAAAATTGACCGAATGATAAAGATCAGCAATCTATGGTCAATAAGATTCTGTGAGACTAGTTCAGGGTCATTTCTTGTATGGTTGAGCACCTGAAAGGCCTGCGCCAGGGCTGTGGCGCCGTCGTTCTCCAGTCTGTTTCTGCCTGCGATGAACACCTTCAGCTGCAAGGGGGTGCCGAGCGCACTCGACTCCTTGTGACACACCGTCAGAGCCGCCGCCAAGATCTAGAGAAGCAGGTCACACCAATTTTCCAGAGAAATAAATACAACCGTGACGCCCACTTTCTCAGGACATGATGACGACAGTGTGATAAGCCCCGCCCACCTTCCCTCCTCCGATGCCCATTCCACAGTTGTTCAGACGCAGTTCCTGCAGCGTGTGGCAGGCCTTGCTCTTCAGCAGCTTCTCGATGCCTTTCACGCCATCAGGTCCGAAAGCGTTATCGCTCAGATCCAGAACCTTCAGCCGAGCTCCGGCCGTGATTAACGCGTTGCCCAGAGACACCTACAGAGGAGACATTTACGCTCTGTTATAGTCACGACTAGTAGCACACTAGGTTTGATGAAGAGTTTGTAAAAGTCTTTGCTCTTGAAGAAGTAGAATGAGATCGTACCAGCGCCGGAGGAATCTCAGCGCGCAGGCGGCCGGTGAACATGTCGCTCCAGTGGCAGCACTAACATGAGAGAATCAGGTAAATGAGATGCAAATTTGACATCACCATTATGGCGGTGTGTATCTTCAACATTATTTTCAGCACAATATTACCATCTAAATGTGTTTTTTTTAACTCCTGACAGCCAATAATTCAATGCACAAAACACACTAGACTGGTTTCCTAAGCAGAAATGGTGACGGAAAGTATGGAAAATGTATAATGGGAGGAAATATTATTATGTTAAGATTACACAATAAGATTTTTAATGACGTTACACAGCCTGTCCAATGCTGACATCAACTGTTATTACATGCAATTACAATCTAATGACAGACGCATCTGTGGAGTAATACTGTAGGGTTTGTGTTCGACATTGGCTGTGTTTAGGGTTTGGGAATAAGTCCAGATGTTGTGGGACGTGCACCTGCAGGGCGCTCTTGTTCTCCAGGGCTTTGGCGATGGTCTGCGCTGCCTCAACCCCGATGGTGTTTCCCTCCAGTCTGAGCGCACACAGACCGTCGAAGTCCTCGATCTCCTTCACCATCGTCTCCACTGCACACAGCACAGCATTACCTCTGGGACTCTTTCATGAACAAGCAAAATTAAAAGATCGTCGGCTGCTCACCAGACTGCGCATTGTCCAGTTTAAGACCTTGTCCTTTGTAACTGAGCTCGCCCTCATCAACTTGAGTTTTGGCCAATGAGTCGGCGAGATTGGCCACATCATCTGATGCCATCTTGACACCCACTGAAGAAAATAAACAAACACACACGAGTTTAACTTGATGGCATCTCTTCTGCCAAAGAGACAAAGAAAGCTCATGTGAATTATAAAAATAACTTTTGACACAAAATCAAATCCACTTCATTCATACAATTAATTAAAGTTTTTACTAATATTATTAATTTTAATGTCACATTCACAATAATTAGCAATGTAAATTAATAATAGCATGCGTTTTTACTAATATTAATTCAAATTCTCTGATAAATTCAGCCCATGTAAACTTAATTTCCGTGTTTAAAACGTTAAAAAACCTTAAAAGAGTAAACGCTGTCTTTCGCCCCTAAAATGATGCATGTTTACATAAACGTGACGTTATGTCTCTATATGAACATGTGTTTTCGCTGACGCAAGATCAGCATATAAAACACGTCTTAAGTGCCTCAGCCTATTTAAAGCCACTAGACACTCGTTCCCAGAACGCACTTCGCGTGTAAATATTAAGTTTGTACTTACAGCAGGTGTTTGATGTGATTTTCTAGGCGCAAATGTGTTTCTGTTGCACCCCGTTTCTTCCTCCCGCTCGTTCTGATGACGTAGGGGAGGAGCCGCGAAGGGGTTCATGGGATTTGTAGTTCGTATTTTACTTTGCTTAAAAAACTAATTGAACCAGTTCATCACAAATATTGATTTTGTGGGCAAATTTAATCATAAGTAATTTAAAAGACTGAGTGACTAAAATCTTGTGGAGATACTGAAATGCTTTGAGGGAATTCAAGGCCAATGTAAGTACAGCAAACTATGTTTGCAATTTTTGTTTTAGTCAGCTTCCAGTACTCAGAAACAACAACACACAGATAATAAATATAATACATGAATAAAGTAAAACACACACACGCACACACTCTAAACCTAATCTGAAAATGTGTTGTTGTCGTTCATGTGCTGTTGTTCTTGTTTGTCTGCATTACTGAAACTTTATAGTTTCTCTTTCCTCTCTTAAAATCTCTCCAACCTCACTCCAACAGAACATTCGGTGCTTTAAATAATACTGTGAAGGTCTGCGTAAGTGTATTGTGATCCAAAAAGGAAAGAAATGGTGAATGAGAACATTTTACAAACATTGACAAAAGCAGACTGAAACCTTGAGGAATATTATGTTCAGGCTTTAAATTATTGCACATTAATTTAACATGCTTTTCCAAAAAAAAATTACAAAAAAAAAATCACATTACAAGGACACAACAAAGACACATTACAGCATTTGGCACATTTTGTTCTATTTTCTTTGGCACATTAACTGACAAAAATGCTACTTCAGTAAATTGTGACTTCAAAATAAACCTCCAAAAACCTCCTTTTTGGCGTAGGAAGTGAGGTCTGACACTCCTTCAGCTTATGCAGGGGTTGGTGCTCGGCTGTGTACAACACCACTGGATGAGAATCTGGTGGAGATAATCACATAATAATTCAAGATTCATAAAAAAAATATTTAATGTGTTAATGTAACTGTTGTGGAAAAATTCATGAAAGTGATTTTTGTATGTTTATGAGAGGTGTGATATATGGATTCTATGAAAACAGCCAGTGATGGAATGCTGAATAGACCCTTGTGTCAAAACGGGAGTGAACAGGGACTGGGGACCCCACTGACGCAACGGAGGTGACCTAAGGGTCAAGAGAAACTTAAAATATAGGTCTGGGATGTCTAGGAGAGATGATCTACAGAATTGTTTTTCTGTCTTTGTCCTTATATGGGAAATACCAGCTGTCTTTGGTTTGTAACCTTGAGTGGACAAAGCGGAGCTGATGTCTCCTAAAACTGATAAAATAATAATACAAGTGAGGAATATGGTTAACGTTTAAATTGTAAACCTAGATTTCTTGTGAACTCTGAGCTGAGAGGCTGTTTTCACTTTACCATCAAAGACAGATGTGTCCTAACAGTCAAGTTATCTGAATGTCCAGCAAGAGAGACAGAGGACAATCTCTATACAGACACAAAGACAAAAACATAAACTTCCTGTAAATACAATAGCTTGTTAACACGCACCCATCCTGCATGTTTCAGAAAACCCCTCTCTGTTATACTTGCTAAAAAAGGTAAATAAATGTAAACACTTGAAGGATATAAGGAGGAGATTGTTTTTGTCTTCTGGAAACTCATTCATGAGACTCTACTACAGCCTTCCTCAGCTGCTGAACATTGTTCTCTCTCTGCTGGATAAGTTTCAATAATTTCTTATGCAATTCCTCAAAACGTGCCTGCATAAAACATTATTTGATTATTAATAGAAAGTTAATAAAAATAAAAAAAATCACAAATGAGCAAAGAACCATCACTTGTGAGATCCAGCACAGAGCAGTACCTGTTTCTCTTTTCTTTCCGTTCTGCAACAGTTAACATACTGTAGTGTCATGATTTCTGTGTTCATCCAGCAAACACAGCATACAGATGCCCTGCTGATCAGTACGACAGTACATCTCCAGCATTTTATCATGTTGAGGGCACATCATGTCCTGCAGTCGTTCAGTGGCCTCCATCAGATTGTGTCCTTTACCTCTGAAGAGATTCTCATGCTGGTCAAGATGAGTTTGACAGTAAGAGCTTCGACACTCCAGACAGGATTTCACTGCTTTCTGTTTAACTCCAGTGCAGGAGTCACACTGAACAACAAACACAAAACTTGAAAAACAATGCTGTGGGAACCCAGAGTGACTCAGTCAGGCTGAACAAACCTGTATTTGGAGGTTTTCCCAGGGCAGAGCAGAGCTGTGCAAGTGTGCGACCACACTGGACCAATGCGCCAAAATACAGTGACAGTGACTGCTGAACTCATAGTTTAAAAAACGGGACTTATCTTAAGCTAGGACTATAGGCCTTTGTTAAATTAAGATATTTAAGCCACTTTTACAAAAATGCCTTATAAGAAAATATTACAGTTGTGGATCTTAACACAGAACAATGACACTGACATGTTTTAAGATATGCCAGAGCAAGATATTTTCATCCGAGACAGCTCAAACATGCAATTTAGTCTGGGACTACCTTAAACCTTGTCTGTGAAACTGGGGGATAATGTAATAGAAGTGGCGTAAGTCTGTCTTAAAAGGTGATGGAGACAAGACAGGACGGTTATATAATAAATATTAATTACATTAATTATTTAAATAAGAATAATATAGTTACATACAAATGATTTTCCTTTTTTTTTTGTGCAAAAATAAGTATATTTAAGTGGCTTTTATGAGAGATGACAACCAGCATGCATTTCACCCTGATTCCCTTTTCTGGATATGCTTAATATATATTATACATTAAGCAATAGGGTTAACAATTGTTTAAGTTAACATGAACGAAGTTGAACACAACTCATGAAACATGTATGCGTCACTGAAACATTTGATGACAAATATATATATATATATATATATATATATATATACCCATAATATTTGTTATTATATATATTTTTTTACCTAATAGCAGGTACCTGGACATGTATAGTCCCATGTCTCCAGAGTCACTATGCTGTCCCTACATCATTTCCCAGAATAAAACGCGATTGTAAACGTACTCCGCGTAGCGTCACTGTCACGTGATGTTACTTTACTCAGCGCTGGTCAGGATGGACCAATCACATCACACACGTTGATTACCGGGGCATAGATTGCTTGAACATAATTTTATAGTATTTCAAATTTGGTGTGCTTTGCTTTGTATACCAGTTATCAGTTCTATGAATGAACATGCCGGGAATAATATGCTTTCTAAAAAATAACGAGAGATTTAAACGCATTCGAAGACGGGTCGAGCGCCTCCTGCCGGATGGCGCGCGCGGCTCTCGCGGAGAACAGCTGGAAACCGTAACTTAGTCGCGTTCACTGCGAGGGAGCGGAGCAGAGCTCACACACGCTTGGAAATGCCTTGCGATTGAGTACCTAACGATCTGTCAGTCACTCCTCTAATGTCTTAAACACAAACCGCCAACGGAACGCGCGAAACTCAGAGGAAACGCTTTTTATCGCGATTTTCTCCAGACGCAGGTGAGTTCAGAGAGTCCTGGGAAAGTTTGGAAGTTCTCCGCTGTGATTCTGACCTCATTCTGAGAGTGTATGTGCTGTTTTGTGTCTGACTTCATGGATTTTGAATGTCCAGCTGCGTCGGTTTCGTTTTCGTAGAAACGGTTTGTCTGAGAGGAAGTGAGTGAGACTGGGCGTGTTTCAAATCTCCAGTGCTCTTCATTCTAATAGTCATTAACGGTTTTGGAACGTTCTGACAGAGTTCTCCAGTCACGTCACCGTTAGTTAATGACGTTCTCATACACAGAAAACATTCGTCATATACGTTATTAATGGAACGCTATTCTGAATTCTTTTAGTCGCCCTGACGAAGATTAATCATGGTTTTACCACAAATAAAACCAAAAACCCATGGTTACTATAGTTAAACCATGGCAACCACAAATTAACCAAGGCTTATAGTAGATTTTGTAGTAAAACTGGAAATGAAACACAATAAATCCATGGTTAATTTTTATAAAGATTCTTGCACGCTGATAAGCTTATTTGATGATTCAGAAGTAAATTATCCACAATGTAAATTACAATGTAATGTTTTCTTTACACAATCATATTTAAAGAATAAAAAACATGAAAATGAATATATACATGAATAAATATGCTCGGTGTATAAAATATTTTTATATTTTGTAATGCACGCTTTTAAGAAAGCATTGGTGTGTTTTGAGAGCGTAACAGCTGGTAAGCGTGAACTTTTGCACAGGTGTTTGTTTGTTTTTCAGGGTTGTGATGGTTAAACATGAGCGGTGAGCGTCAGAAGCGCAGAGGGGAGATTCAGAGGGCGCTGAGCTTCATCAAGTACTACAACATAGATGTTCTTCATCTTTTATTCAGTATGGTTTGACTGTCGCACTACAGTGCTGATTTTTGCTTGTTATTCATGTCTGCAGATGTCCTCTGCCTTATCCTGACCCTGAAGGCTACGAGGTTGGGCTTGAGCAAATACACTGCACACAGACGCACAGATCTAAATCAACACAAATTCTCAAGAGCTATATAAGGTTTGAAGACATTCTTGTATAATCAGGTGTCTGCTTGTCTCTTCTGTGCTGCTGTTGTTTGTCAGGGCTTTGTGGTTCAGCTGGTGTGTCATCTCTTAGACGAGGGCAATGCCGCGTTTCGAGAGGGCGACTGGACGGAGGCGCTGGATCATTTCAGCGAGGGTGTCAACGTGGTGCTTTACGCTCAAGCCGAGGGGCTGAATGTTCCCGCCGCCCTGCTGGAGAGCCTGTACATCAACCGCGCGGCCGTCCACCAGAACATGGTGAACTTCACACCGAGATCTGCACACTTTTGAAGACCAGGCCAGATGTCAGCTTCACTATCGTTCTAGATTATTTTGACAAAAAGCCAATGGGATTTTTATTTTCTTTTGGATTATAATCTCTGAGAACAACAAAAGCTTACGATTCTTCATCAGAGCACAACATTTAATTGAAGCTTATTTATTCAGCTTTCTGGTTCAGAAATGAACACTTACGACTGGTGTTGTGGTCCAGGGTCAGATGAGGTCATGTGAGTTTCTCTGTCCGTCAGGGTGAGTTGGACGGCGGTGTGAAGGACTGTGATCGTGCTCTGGAGGTCTGTAAGGACAGCGCTAAGGCGTTGTTTCGTAAGGCCGTGTGTCTGAAGGAGTCTGGGAAGCTGAGAGAGGCGTACGACTGCAGCACCGCATGTCTTCTGGCCTCACCGCAGGTAAACAACACACCTCTTGCTAGCCTGTCCTTGTGTTGATTTATCAACGCTAAGCAAATATGATTCATCTGTAATCCAAAGGACCTTTTTCATATGTACATGTTATCGTGAAGTCGTAAGTGTTAGCTAACCTTAATAGCGGTGAATTAAAACTAGCATTTTTTTGTATTAGTGTTTCAATTGTAAAATTGGTTCATGCTGTGTCCAGTGTAGGGCTGCCCCCGACTAAAGATATTCCTAGGCGACTAACACTCCTGCATTTTAGCGATTAGTCGAATAATCGTTCATTTATGATATTAATATAATAACTTGCGTATATACCAGGAAAGGTACAGTAAAAGTTGAAGTTTAACACTTCCATAAGACAGAAAATGCTAAAGCATAATATTAGCGCGTTCAAAATAAAAACAGAATAGTGAAGCGTTTAAATACAGCGCTTACGGACACAAAAATCATTAGCCGGAATGTTATAGGCTAATTATAAAATGAAACGGCAATCAGACTGCCTGTGCATTTTAATAATTTATTATACAAAATACAAACTGTTACAGTTACATGTCAAACAAACAAACAAAAACTAAAATTCGTTCTTTAAAATAAATCAAATAAACGTATTAGTAACTTAGGCCTAGTACAAAACAAGGCAAAAAAACTAATAAATACTGTAGCAAAAACACTTTTTGGTATAAAAATACAGTGGAAAATTAAGATCATTTTTATATTGTTCAAAAGAAAAATGAACAAAAACGAACAATTTAATAAATGCGCATGGCACATCGCACAACGCCAAAACTTGGCGGCAAACTAATTAACAGCCCATGTATTTGATTAAATTGTTTAGAAAAACTATATTTAAGACAAAATGTGGAACAAATAATTTAAAGAACACTAAAACAAATCGAAAATATCAGAGCAAAGCCGCAAGACGACGGATGAGTCTTGACCTGAAACAGCAAATTGCAAACATCACTAATTTTTCTAAGAATAAAAAAAAATGTCTGCATTATACAACAACGAATAAATACAAATAATATGTATTTATTTATACTGTATGTATAGCCTAGCCATTATAAAAATCCCCGTTTGGTTTTTTTTAATAGCCTAACGGATTGCAAACAGAAACCCTACAAAAAGGAAATTAAGCATTCTTACCTAAGCTTTCAATTCGATTTTTTTTCATATTATGTGAGAGGAGCACCAGCTTGTCCACATTGTTGGGAAGAAGGGAGCTTCTCAACTCTGCCTTTGAAAAGACGCGCTCTGATGGAGTGGATGTGGAAGAAGGGATACAGCGGAGGCGTTTAGCTGCTTTAGCGAGCTTTGGATATCGACGTTCATTTTTTTGCCACCATGCCAATGGTCCCGAATCAACCTTTGTTTTATCTGCCAAGTACATTTTAGTTCATCCGTCTCTTCTCCATGCTCCTCCTCATCAATGGCCATCAGTATGGATATGTTGGCCTGCTTTTCCTTTTTCGGTTCGGGCTCACCCTCCTCTGCAGGGCCAATGTTGTCACGATGAGCTTCTGTAGATAAACTTTCTGCCTGTTCCGACACTGTGGACTTTTTTATTATTAGCATCAGCCAGACTCAGGGCCATTGCAAGGGTCAGAAGAGATAAGGGGCTTAGCCCCTAAAAAGGTAAACCCCACACACATATTAAGTGCAACATATTCCAAAAGATCAGGGGCTTTTGACAATACATCAGGGGCTTAAGCCCCCAGTTATTCATACTAATGCCAACTGCCAAATATGACACTTTTAATGTAATGCAATTCATGAATGAATAGAAAAGAGAGAAAGTTATGTTTTGTTTTTTCAATTAAATGAAAACTACATGTTTTCTTAATTTATAAAACTTTTTCACACTGCATGCATGCAGGTGCAACTCCCCGCGGATTTGCATGGTATCATGTTATAATAGATAGATAAGCATTAAAAATTATGCAATATTAAGAGGATTTAGCATTTTCAATTAATGTAGACCTGTTACGTTATTCTTATTTTTAGGCCTATTATTATTATTAGATTACCTTTATTAATAAAATACATGAAATCATTGCCCCGCATCATGCCTGAGGACAATGAAATAGGCTATTAGCTTACTCATTGAAAGTGTTTAAAAAAAATAAACAGGTCTATTAATTTATACAATGAATTATAGGCCTAATTAAAATTCTTAACACTGCAGTAGAGGTCCTGGTTCCCGCCCGCGGGACCAGACCAGATTTCGTGCGCCACGAGAACGCGGTAACTAAGCAAAGTGTAGATAGGGTTTTTAATATTTTTCTTAGCCTATAATTTTAAATGACAGATGCCATATTTAGCCTATTCGAGACGAATATAACCAATTGTATTTATTTATTTATTTGTAAATGTTAAATGAATTGTATCATGACAAGAAGAAATAAATATTTTTGTAGGCCTACATTTTTATTTTCTCTGTGACACTTATTTCCTACTTTGTTGGCAGCGAAATGCTAAACCAATTTTGTAAGACACAAAATTCGTTTAACCTTTTGCTGTCGACTAATTCAAGACTCTTGACAAAACGAATAAAATAACAAATACAATTTTCCGTTTTCTGTCTCAATTTGAATGTGAGATTCTGGAAACCTAACTTTAGCGAGAAAGGTCGGGAAGAAATGTATTTTAAACGGACAGCGGGTGAACAAAGAGTGAAAATATAGCAGGTGCGGGACATAACCTTGCAGGAGCTGGCGGAAGCCGGACTAAAAAAACAGTCCCGCGCATCAATGAAAATTCAGAGCAGATTTATTTCAGGCACAGATTTTCAAAAACAACCTGTTTAAGGCCAAATATGTTTCGTCTCATGTTTTTCACTACAGGAACCAAAAGAAATACTATGGGAATAATTTAAGACCGTTTGCTATATAGCATTTTCAGCATGTGTTGAAGTAGATCTGTCTCTGGTTAATTGTCTCAGAGAATATGCGCAGTCAGTTCTTTACTTTCACTTTCTCCATAGTGAATTGATGTTGACCATCTTACACAAGTTTGCGCATTGCTTGCTTGAGATGCTTGACCCCTTCCTCATAATATAAATTGTTTATGATCCACATACAAGGCACTTTTTATGCTTTTAAATGTTTATTTTTCAATGTTTTCAGTGCGCCGTCAATAGTTAATGTATTTTATTAATAAAAAGTAATGTAATATAATTGTAAGTGTCATACTTGGCAGTATCATATCTATACCACAGAAAAAAAGTAAAATGTGCCTTTTTCAAAGCTGCTGCATCTAAAAAATTGATAGCCAAAGTTTAGGCGTTCATTATTTTCTATAAATTTAATTAGTGTTTTTTAGCACCCCCCTCTGAACTGTTAGTAGAATGTCTAAAGTGGACTATCGGAAAAAAGTTTTATCTAAACATTCAGGTGGCCACAATGCCAAACATATGGGAAACTCAGCATAAAACTTGGATTCTGTGGTTCTTTCTGTTGTCAGAAGCTTTATGAAAAGAATTCTTCTGTTTTGCTGAGTCATCTTTGAGTGTAAAGAAACTTTTGCATCACTACGTAAAAATCCCACAGCTGTGCATTCACATTGCCTTGAGAACAAGTGCGGGATGTCTTTTGAGATGACTTTCCCAGACTGAGAGTTAACCACACACTGGCTGCTTGAAATCCAGCAAACTAAACCGACAGACAATGGCTTTACCTCCTAAGGAAACTCAGGCAGGCTTCCAAGGCACCATGATGTCACCTCTAATGATCTAGAACAAATTCAACTACAATGATTATTTCTCTGCAGAAATGAAACTATTTGGGGAGGGGGGTAAATTACAGGACTGTGGGATGTCGTATGTACATCTATGCTGCCCTCAAAACCTTCATATACTGCCAGTGTTTTTCAGAGTTTAGGAAACAGTCTCTTCTAAAACCAAAATGAGGTTTTAGCTATAGCCAGTGGGACCTTTTGCTTCACGCCTCATTTAAAAAAAAAAAGGAATTCAGCCAGAAACTCACCATGCCTTTAAAACAATCTGGCATAGACCAAAAAATAAAAATGTAAAAAAAAAAAAGTTACACATTTCACCGAAAATCAAAGATAAAAGTTTATTGAGGAAAAGAAAAAAGTAAACGTTTTAGTAACATGTTGACTTTTTCAATTCTGAGCTAACAATTTAAGAGCATTTTAAGAAATATTGTGAATCAAAATACCCAAACACATGGCAGCTTTTGTCCAGGTAGAACATTATATTTCTTAATCTTAAGGCAACTTGCTTTTGAAATGTGAGCAAGCCTTGAACTAAATGCACAACGTATTGGATTCACTGATTTGGATGGAGCTTTCTGTAAGAAACACTGGGATGAGACGACGAGTGCAATGATGCTGTAGCACTAGAAGATGTTCCGCGCACTTGACATCAAATGCTTTGACAATTGGAAGGAGCCTCCTGCACGTCACCATCGTAATGTTCAGTCAACGAGGTGGGATCCTCATGAAAACGAAAAGCCCTCCCCGTACGGTTTGCTGGATATTCCCGGCGAAATAAAAGCGCGCACCTGGACACGGTGCTTGGTTACGAGCGAATAGTCAAGGCAGCCGGGCACAGCCACCACCTCCAGACCACTTCAGCAACAATGATCGCCAACAACATCTCTGTTTTCTGCGTGTCTTTACTTCTACTTTTAAACTTGGTCGGTGCCAAACCAGTCACCAGTTTACAGGTGAGGCTTTCTGTCTTAGCTCACTCTTAAACGTTTATTAGACTCTGACTAATCGTTTGTATGTATGTATGCATGTTTTACAGCAGAGTCTTAAGCAGTTGTTAGATGAAGAAGTGAACACGCCGTTTGCGGAGTCGGAGGAGTCAGTCGTGGACCAGAGAGATGCGAGATCCGAGAAGAGCGCGCTGGATGAACAAATGTGGGATTCAGATGTGCGCAACTCAGCGCTGGCGGGAAAAGATAGCGCCATCGAGCGTCTTCTGGGCGACTTACTGTCCACTTCCAAGCGCTCCTGGAGTCGATTCAAGAAAGGCGGGCTAAGGAGCTGCTTTGGGGTCAGACTCGAAAGAATCGGGTCTTTTAGCGGACTCGGGTGTTAAGCGGAGGTATGTTAGGAGATGTTAGGTCATCTTGGCCAGATATAAACATGGAAATTGTTCAAACGCGTATTAGAAATAAAACAAGTTATGTCTTATTACTTCATGTCATGTCACTTCTTGCAGGATGGGACTTTGAATACTTGACACACTTTAGAAGGCACAACTTCGATTAAAAAAAGAAAAGAATTGTTGACTGAAAGTTTACCGTAGATTTGTGTTCAGGTGATGCTGTATGTGTTGGTCATTATTTATTTAAGATTTAGACATGTAAATAGTTTTGTTTTTGAAGATTCCATGACTGCTGCTTTGTACTGTTGCATCTATTTATTTATTTGTGTATTTATTTATGTCCTCTATAAATCCAACCATGTTATAGATAATGTATATTGCTGCAAAATAAATATTTTGCATAACGTGTGTGTCAGTGTGGTCTAAAACTAACGTGAGTAAATTTAAAATTAAATTAGAAGGTAAATTAATCCATTTATGCTAATATAATGCATTAACACGATGCATAGGTTAATATCTTAGTTTGTTTCATTAAAACAGACAAAGAAATACATCAGGCAAAAATCAAAAACTAAAATTAAGAAGCAGTTTTGCTCCTTGCAAAAGTTGCATTAGATTTTTTTTTTGTATTAACTTTTGCCATGAATCAATGTTTCAAAGGGTCTTTACCTGAACCAAATGTAAGTTAGTTTTTGACGAATAAATGGGGAAAAAATTAATGATAAGCCTTTTACATTGTATGCAAGAACAATAAACTCCAATTTACTGTAATCACATCCATTATTTATTAACATAAATACAAATCTGTTGGTGAGATCTATGAAATTTAGGTATGATACAAAATAATAGAAAAGGTAAATTAATAAATTGGTTGTTTAAATGTTTATGAAATAAAATCTTTCACAACGAAACTTTCCTTTATTGTTGTTCAGGTGATATATTATCCAGCCTGTAGTTTGTTTGTCTATATAGGCTCCAACAAGTTCTCACTCCCATCCCGTCACATATGGACTCTTTCAGGACCCCTTGGCGTCAGTTTTTACGCTCTGGGTGCTCCTTTTGCGTCATTTCTAATCGAGTAGGGAACCCCACTGCTCTCAGTTGTTTGCTTTATGCGTCATATATAGACGTATTGAATTCTTTAAATGGGTTTGTAAAAGTAGAACGCATCGAAAGAAATTTAGGAGTTGGGAATGAGAACGTGTTGTATTCAGTGACTACAGAACAACCTGAAAAGTAACAGACCACTGAAATGATATTTAGAATGAGGCATGAAAAAAAAAATTGGGGAAGAAGGCGCTGTGTTCTTAAATGTTTGTTTTAAAACAATCATTAAATAGGCCTACACTGTAGCGGGGACAGCTAAACTATTGGTAATTCTTACTAACAATGCAAGGTATCTGCACAATATAAGCTGTCTTAATAAGCAATAAAATCCCATATTTGTTATGAACTGGAGATAAAGTTAAATCAGCAGTGTGATTCCAGCGCATTAAATGAGCTCTGTGATACACGTGTTGTAAACACGGTTAGTTGTAAGTAGTTTGACAAGTCAGAGAGGATCTGTGATGTCATCAGTATCATACACTCCTTTCACATTTTAATGTTACAGGATCAAGTGGCATGTGAATGTGACCAACCTCGTGGATTTTATGACCAAATACTGATTTTTAGGACAGAGAGTTATTTTTTGACACTAATTTGATATTTTGCATTCATGCTAACTTTATGCCAAAACAGCTGTTTTGGTGGGGATAGTTGTAACAGTTCATTAAAAATGTTACAATCAACTCCTTATGATGATTGAGTCCAGTAATCATGTCCTCTTTTAAGGCAAAGTCATGTGAGGTTATATAAACTTAACAACAGCCTATTAATGAGGAGCAAATTAGTGGTTTATTGACTCAAAATTATGATTAACTGTTTATATAGCTAGAAAAGTGAAAAGACTAAATCTTGAGACTGTTGATGAATGTTCACAATTAATACATATTTATGTATTATAATATCTTTTCAGCCTATAAACTGCTCACAAATATTAGGCTATACAGTGTTTATTATTATTACAATATTTAGCCTATTATCATACAATTAGATATAGCGTAAAACCTTCACGCAGCGTACTGTAACTTGTCTTAAAGTGCCATGTAAAACACTTGATGTGAATGATTTCAGGGAAGAGCAGTATAATGAAATCATTGTGTTCCCGTCACTGTATGGCCCATTTGGTCTCGTCTATAGGCTTTAAAGGACTGATTTCCGACAGCAGCCTTTATCAGAGCGAGGTGTCGGAATGCAGCGGCCATTCTTCACATTACTGGCGTGTCAAACTTTAAAGTATAAAAGAGCTCAAGGCTCCACTGAGAGAGTATACAGACAACGACAAACGAGACAGAAGAGCAGCAAAAACATCAGGAACCATGAAATCGATTGGCATTCCTATAGTCGGCCTTCTCTTAGTCTGCGGCGTTCAGCTCATGGGTGCGTTTCCAGTACAAAACCCAGCCTTAACCACTGAAGACAGGGATGCTTTAAAGGTAAGACGAACATCTTATGAAAACGCGTATAAATGGTACGCCAGAGTAAAACCAGAAAATCGTGGCATTGATAGCAAAAAACGACTTTGGCGTGCGTATGTACGCATTTACCCCACAAAGCTTATCGCCAAGTCGAAACGTAAACTCGTACTATTGATACGCACTTTCATGAGATCTGTTTGGAATGAGACTAGAAAACTTGCTTAAAAATTAATAGGGCAAACTAATGAGCCACGTGCGGCCCTTTCAGCTTCTTTTACAGCGACTGGAGGAGTACATTCCCGCTTCTTCTCAAGAGCAAACACTGATGAAAGTGGAAGAAGAGGAGGATAATCCCGAAGAAACTCGCGTTGAACCTCAACCCATGATTGACATGAGGGACTATCTGTCTGCTCGGGACTTGAGGACAGTCCGGCAGGACTCCAAGAAATATTCCGGGTGTTTCGGGCGCAAACTGGACAGAATCGGCTCCATGTCGACCCTGGGCTGTAACACCGCCGGACGCTCCGGTAAACTCTTCATATTAACATATTTTGAATTAAAAAAAAAAGAACTGTTTGCAGACAACAATAACTATGTAAAATAGCTTGTTTTATCGACCCGTTAATTTACAGATATAGTATTAACATGCAGGTTTTTGGTTCACTAACTTAGCATTCTCTTTTTTCTCTTTTTTCAGGTTCTAAGAAGTGGTGAAGTCTTAATGATTAGACGCTTCTACACTGCAAAACAAGTTTTAGTTTTGTTATTACTTTGGAGAGTTATTTCTACTTGATCTGACCTTACAATGACTTTCGTTGGTGTAACCTATGTATTCAGTTTGATTAAATCATGTTAAATTATATTTTTTGACAGTGACAAAAAACAAGATGTTACTATCAAAGCACAATTTTAGGTTACCTGACTTTTTTTTCTTCTTTTTTACTGTGTTATTATCTAAGACTTCAGAAATTGTTCTTAACCATGTATATTTATTTAGATATTTATTTAATTGTTTAAATAGTTCAGTTATGTATTTATGCATATTTAATTTAATATTATTCAGATCAGTTGTAATAAATATTTATACATGCCTTTGTTTCAGAAATCTTTCTTTTCTATTTCTGCAGATTTTACCTGAACACATGAGTTTTCTCTAAATACATAATAAGCTGTTTTAAATCATAATGTGATAAGGTTAAATCGAGCAAATAAATACTGAAGAATAGTTTATGACAAAGAATCAAGTTCTTGCACTGTTTGCCCGCCAACAACAACATGGTAGAATTAATTAAACTGTCCCTTGGAGTCATAGAAATTCCTGGGTTCCCCCTCAGAGCATCATTCTTGGTTGCACCTGTTTCAGCACCACGGAGAGCAGCAGTGCTTCAAATTACTCAAGGGAACTTAAAGTCACTATCCTGAGTTAGACATTTCAGTTACATTCAGGATAATTTAGGCTTGTGTTATCATAAGGTTCGGTGGTGACTTTTTAAAAAAGAAAAAAGCTTTTCGGTGTTGTTGTTAATGAATAGGGGAAACCAGAGGTGGTTAATTAACTCCAAACTAAAATTTGCAAATTGGTTCAAGCTGTCACGTGTTTGGCACATGTTTTATATATATCAAATTATTCATAGAATGTTTTTGTTGGCCAAAACAACTTAATATATACTTTTTTTTAAAATATATTATTATTATTATGTTAATTTCTATAACAGAGATGGTATTATTGTTTTAATGCATAGCAGCAGCAGCAGTAGTAGTAGGCTAGTAGTAGTAATATTTTTAATTGTGACTCATATTTCCTTAAAACTAAAAAAAAAATATATATATATATATAGAGAGAGAGATATATATATATATATATATATATATATATAGATAGATAGATAGATAATGCCCAATATATTCTCTAAATCAGAAGAATTTATTTTGATATATTGTACTTAAAGGGAATATTGCCAAATCATTTAAAAATTTGTGGATTTTCTAATGTGGGACAACTCCTGCTCAAATCTAGGACATTATGTGTTGGATTAGAAATAGTTAAATTTTTACAAAGCAAACTTCACATTTAACATTTCTTTGATTATGGCCTGACTGAACAGCGTGTTTACTGTCTTCATCCGTTTGACTTAAAAAACTAGCAGCTGGTCCGATGTGGATTGCTAAACACAGCTAAGAATTAAAAAATTGTACTATTTGAAATAATTTATCACAAAAATGCTAGATATTTGACTTCCCCACATTAGTCAAAACATGCTGTCCCACTTTTGAAACATCCCTTTCTAAAGTGGGCACGAGAAAGATTGTTTCAGATAATGTTATTGCAAAATCTGATGTGCAACAGCAACAACAACAATAACAAAAAAAGTTTAGGTAAAGTTTTGGTAAGTGTATCTTTTGGTAATCTGTATTTTTTTAATTTTTATTCATTAATTTTTTTTTCTATATCATTTGTATAATATGAATCCGATTCAATCCATCCAATAAGAAATAGTACTTTTTTTCTTCTTCTTTTTTTTTAACAACAGTTTTAAATATTTCAGGGCACATGTATAATATAATAATCTCATATGATAGTATTATACATATAAAATGTTCACTAGAGTAAAACATTTAACAATATCATGCAACAAATCATTAACCACATTACTGACAAATAACTACACTTCACAAATATCTTTTGCCAAAGCAACATATATTCACTTTAGATTTTATATGGTCTAGATTTAAGAATTTAGATGTATAGTAAAAAGTAAAAATAGTAAAAAGTCTATTTACCTGTTTTTAACCAGTAATTAAATCAGATATGATTAGCACGCACATAAGTAAAGGTTCTGTTTTGTTCCGTCCTTTATTATTTTTTCATAAAGTCATCGTTTTAGTCCTCATCACTGGCCTATTTATAGAGCATCATCTGTTTTAACCCCTTATGGTATAGTCAGTTGTGAGGTGATGCCGGAACCATGTGAGCCACTCGTGCAGCGGATGCATTCCCTATGATGCCTGAGGTCACTGTTTGTGTCTGAGCTACAGACCGAGCAGCACACATCAGTTCTCCAGCGAGACACCTCTCACTGCCCCAAACAGCCACTTAAAAGGAAATCTGCTCCAGGAACGTTATCACAGACGAGGTGTCGGAATGCACTTCACACAGTTTACAGAGGATGAGCTCCTGACAGTCGACTGTCCCTATATAAGAGCCAAGCAGGCAGATGGCCAGTTCAGAGAGAAAGAGCCAGCATCCAGAGGAACCCAGAGATGATCAGAGGACTTATTCTCACAGGACTGCTGGTCCTGCTTTGGCACCAGACGGATGTACAAGCGCACATATTGAGTAGACACAGTCCCATCAGCAACATGGCCAAGCTGAAGGTATTTCTGCTTCCAAACCTTAAAATAAATAAATAAGTATAAAGAGATTTAAATTAGATTTATTTACTTTATGATACAAAAGGGATAATTTGGAAGTCTATTCTGTCTTTTTTGTGGTGTAAATGGATGCATGTTGTTTGACTGAATGTTAAAGGGACGGTCTACCCGTAAGTTCTTCCAAACCTACACGAGTTTCTCCTCATTCAGGTTTGGAACAACTTGATGGTGAGTTAATGATGACCATTTTGGGGTCTACTGTCCCTTTAAATGCTATTTTTAGACATGGTGTTACTGTTTTTGGTCATTTTTATGATGTTAGTTTCATCGAGGCCTTAAAGGGAATGAGAGTTCATGCGACCCAAACAGTTAAAAAACAATAATATGATCCTGAGCATGCAAAGAATACTAAAAGCATTAGAGTTTGGCAATAGGAGAATGGCAAAAGGTTGACTGCTTTCTGCTCTCCAGAGCTTGCTGCAGCAGTTTGAGGAGGCCCTGGCTGCAGAAGAGGCTCCTGAGAGAGCCAGCGATTATGAGGACAGCAACACAGCGCTGGAGCAGAGCCCGGCTTCCACGTCCTGGGACAGAGACAGAGAAGAAGAAGCAGCTCCAGCTGAGGACAGCAACCCCTCGGATGGGTTTGAGATGCCGAGGAACCGCCTGATAGATCTCCTTATGTCAACCCGCAGCAAAAGCCTGTCGGGCTGTTTCGGGGGACGACTCGATCGCATAGGGTCCTCCAGCACCCTTGGGTGCAACTCGAAAAAAGGTTAACTATGATGAGTAATACAGATTACAATATATATTTATGACATATAACTTATTTTACATGTGGGCAGTTGTGCATGAACTTTTTCGCTGAAATTTGTCATCCGTTTAAAAGAGGGAAAAGAATCTCAGTAAATGGAAATAAAAGTGAATCTACGCTTCTAAGGTCCTGTTACTTTTAATATTTCCCCCCCAATTTTCAATTACTTTTGTGTGTCAAATGAACGTAAAAGTTACAGAAAAAAAAAAAAAAGAAAAAAAAAAAAATATATATATATAGAGAGAGAGAGAGAGAGAGTGTGAGAGAGAGAGAGAGCTCCTGTTAACTCGGAGGGGAAAAACATGTAGAAAATGTAAAAGACACTAGTTATTTTCTGTCAGGATATTATCTGCTAACTTTCTTTAGTAATCATTTGTTAATGTGTGATCTAACCTTAACTAACAACGAGAGGTGCATAGTCAATAAACATGGTAACACTGTACAGTAAGGTTCATTGGTGAACACGAACTAAGAATGAGCAATACTTCAACAGCATTTATTTATCGTATTTGATGCTAATTTCAGCATTTACTTATGCATGATTAAAAAAACTGATTGTGTTTGTTAACATTAGTTAATGCACTGTGAACTAACATGAATTAATAATTAATGATTGTATTGTTATTAGCTTTAACAATGATGTATAAATACTGTGATAAATGTATAATTCATTGATTGTTCATGTTAGTTAATAAATTAACTAATCTTAACAAATGACACCTTATTGTTAAACATTACCAAAAATATAACTGTTCTTTGTTTCTTCATCTTGGCTCAGTTCCATTAGATTATAGTAACAGTACTTTTTTAATAAAATAAATAAATAACATTAATTTCATGTTATTGGAACCTTATTTTAAAGTGCTGCCTATAAAACAAAATGCAATCTTTAATTCCAAATTTGAGGGGAAATAAAATAAAAAATTACAAAATCTGTTAATATTAACATATCAACAGTACATTGGACCTGGTTTTTATGGCATATGAGCTCATAAAAACTGCATGTGTTTTTAGAACAGAAAACAAAGAGGAAATTAAAATGTTACAAAATTCATGTTAACCCCAAACTGTGTGGAAATGTTTGTTCGAGTCTTGAAATAAACAAACGAATGTAACTTGGAAATTAAGCCAACAAGACTTTGTTACAAGATTTGTCTATATTTTGCAATGCCTGTTGTGCTTTATATTATCTGATGGTTCGTATTTAGTTTGATATATTTGTAATGTGTGCTAACAAGTCTGTTCAAATACAACTGATAGCAAAAATCCCTATCATTAAGTGCATTAATGTTGTTCATTCATTTATGAGGTTTGTGAGATTGCAATAATTTGTCTGCTGTGTGTGCAAGACTCAGATAAACGTGAATTGCTGTTGGTTGGCTGTTATTTCTTTTTGTCACATTTCTACTGTAGCTCCTAAGAAACAAATGTAAAACACCATTTTGCTTCAAAAACAGTATGATTGGATTTTAAAGGGTTTTGTTTGCAGAAAGTGATAATAAAATGCTAACAAAATCGTGGTATTTGAATCATTTTTAGATTTTCTTAAAACTAACCAACACAGAAATGCATTAAGCTCACCATTGAGCCCCTTCTCCCCATTTGTAAGGAATCTACTGGTTTACCACCCACGCCATCTCTTCTAACGGCCATTATCAGACTCATTACAGGACACATCAGCACTGCACTATAATGAGTCCAACAGCTGCAGGTGCTTAGTACTCCTGAGCTTATCAACACCTGAGCTAACCTTAAACAACTCCAGCCATGTCAGCCTTAATCCTGTTACACAAGCTCAGCAGGCTCGCTCCTGATTGCATGAATAATGCCTCTGTTCAAACCGCTGCTCTTATTAGAAACCTGTCACGCACTAACAGATGTCTTGGGTCTGGTGTGAATCCAGTGAGATGGCAGTGGCAGGAGAACGAGCAGGAACTTCATCTCCTCCAATTAGACGAGCAGGCTGCAGTCTGAGGGTTCATTCACTGCAGTGAGAGGTAAAGTGGCAGATTTGATGTATGACCATAGGCAAAACGCCCTCCAGGTGGCAGACGGTCGGGTTCATCTCTGTCAGGACAGGACTTTTCATTCATTGATCTGAATCTTAAAAGGACTGAAAGAATTAACAGAGTATGTACTTGGTCAATTCTGGTACATTGAGATGGATGTCAAAAAGTGACTCAATTTGAGTGAATATCTCCACATAGTGTGGTCATGTGAACACGTTTGGTTCTGTTGACTTTTATAAAATAAAAGTCTCTAAAAACACAAGCAGACACTGCATTCATCATGGGAGAATATGTATTTTATGATATGATATTATATTATACTATATTATATTATATTATATTATTATTGTATATTTCTAGTGCTGGGAAACAATTAATCCCAAGAAATTAATTAAAGATTTAGTGTATTTAGTATATGATATATGTGTGTGTGCAGTGTATATTTTTTAAAACTTGTTTTACTTGTTTAATGTTATGTATCACACATATATAAGATTACATGTATTAAAGAATTTTACATTTTCACACTTTTTTATATAATTTGAGAAAATTGCAGCTTTATTGAAAACCCTACACAAATATTAGAGATATTTACCCCATGATTTACTCAAGTCTATCTTTTCTCTCACAAACCACATTTATTTACTCAATTTTGTTTTTATATTTTAATTTTTAAAGCATGTTCTTCACGTCCCCATAGTAAAAGACACTAACCTTTGAAAATGATTGTGGCAATATTGTTTATTGTTTATTAATTTTTAATAATATTAATACAATTATATTTAATAATAATATTTTCAAGAATACAGATTTATTTATTATTTAATAGCATGCCTTTTTTCATATAATTAACATTGAAATAATTTGGTTTTTTTAGCTCATCGTGGTTTATTTTAATTTATTTTTTCAACCTGTTATACAATAACAAGTTTAAAGTATATTTGTAATCAAGACAAAGCAGCTGCTGAAATCTGCACTTATGAACTAGCATTGCATCACTGAGCGTCAAGAGTCTTTTCAAGGAAGTCCTGTGTCAGTGAATTTGATGGGAGATGGGATGAACACGTTGCCTTCTCGTTCACTAATGTGCATCCTTGGTACAAAACTACAGATGAACTGGGATTTTTAAATTACAGCATCCTGATTTGCCACTGAGGAATGCCACGATTAGCTCTCAACGTTGTATGAGCCCTGTTTCCTTGTGGAAATCGATCTGTGCCGAAACAGTCCATGTCCGACACATCAGCCTGCATTAAAAGGTCTGTATGCATGTGTCAGAGTGAGTTTAGCTCCACGCACTCGGCCGTGGAGAGCTTCATGAATCAGACTGAGAGCTCTGCCGTGAATATGACTGACTGAGCAGCAGGTGCACACACTCTTTATTCATCAATCTACTGTCCCACCATACATTTCCTAATGCTGGGAATACATACATAAGCCATGCTACATGTCTTTCAGAAATATTTCTGGTATGTACATTTATGCTAAAAAGCTATTCATATATTTGATAGCATTTGTTAAGTGCAAACATTCATGTGAATCTTTATACAGGTCATGCTCAATTGTGTAATGTATCTTGCAGGTACATATTGTTATTTATTTTGATGCAGTTTTGTTTGAAATATGAGAGACATCAGTTTATTTCGTATACAAACTTCATATGCAGACTTGTAAGCACTGTTTTTCCATACATGCTTCTGTTACACTGATGATTCAGTTGAAATATTCCTTTTTCACTACTTAGATTAAAACAGTTCCTTTCATTTCTACCCATACTTCCAGTCAACTATTAAATGAGGTGATGGGTTCGGCTTCAATGTGGTGATTGGGAGAGGAGTTATCTGTCTGTCAAGGTGCATTGGCTGACAATATAACCTTACTCTACATCGCTAATCCTACCCAATACCTAAACTTAACAACTCCCTGCCTAAGTAGAGAATTTGGTAGAGTAATAAAATCAAAAGTCATAATTAATAGTGAGAATTGGTGGCCAAACTAAAGTGTGACCAGTAAATCAGATTATTTATTGCTTTATGTGACTCATTTTTTTTTAACCATTTCACTACTTTGATATGATCAGATACTGCTCATGGTTTTTTTTGTTTTGTTTTTTTGTCCTCAATTAATTGAATTTAATTAATTTCTTAATTGAATACTTTAGCAATGCTGAAAAGTCAACGTTCCTATTACAGGAATAAACTGACATTTGGCGTATATATAACACCAATAACAACAAACCCACTTAAAAATCCAACACAGTCTCACAACCAATTCGTACGTATTCGTACGAGGTGCCAAATTTGTGCTAATCGTACGATTTTTGTAGGATTTGTCTAAAACCCCTGGTTTAGGTTGAGGTCATTCGTACAAACCCATACAATTTGGCAACTAGTAAAATACGTGCGATTTAGAAGAAATCATATAAACTCATCTCGTAAAATATGTACGAATTGCTGTGAGACACGACTCAAAAAAAAAACAAAACACTCAAATACATATCTGATGTAAATACACAGGGTTATTGGTATTGAAATTGGTAACAGTGTTTCACGTACTTATGTATTTTAATGTTTGACCTAGCTGAATTTTTTGCATAATTTTTACAGTTGAACTATCTCTTATTGCAAAGAGCACCAGGATTTGAGCAAGTCTTTTTACCTCCGCAGCACTTTGCAATTTTATCTTTCATATTTCTTATTGTCAAACTTTTAAAGGGTTTGACAATAATAATAATTAATCCATGTATTAAAAACATTTATATCTAAATATTTGTTTATTTATGATGTTGTCAAATTGTGATTAATCGCATCCAAACAAGTTTGTTTTCATAATGTGCATATTGTGTGTGTGTGTTCATAAACACATGCATGTATATATTTAATAAAAATGTTGTGTTTGTATATTTACATATAAAATATACCAACATAATGTATAAATGTAACGACGTAAATATTTTCAAAATATATACATAATCATTTTAGGATATACAAACAGCTTTACAAATGCTGTATTCATTCCACTGTCCATCAGGTCTCACAAGGTTGTATATTTTATTTTGACTACTGCATTAAATGAATCACCCGAAAAACCATAATGAAGTGTATGAGTTCACAAAGGAATATTGAGATCATCGATGATTTGTACACAACATTTGCATATCGTTCATGAAGCTTTTATACCAGTAGGATAGTGTTTAGTCGGCTCTCCAAACCATGCAGCACATTTTTAAAAAGTTATATAACATACATTAAAAAGACACATCAAATAAAACTGTGATAGTTCCACATTGCAATAAAAAAACTTTAACAGATAAACATTTTAAAGCATAAATTAAAATATTTGCAGCATATGTGACAAAATATACTTCATCTTAAATAAATCAAACAAAAAAAGACAATTACAGTCAACAAATGTCAGGAATGTGTGGTATACAAATGTGCCATCATTTCTTCTAATACTATTTCATCTGCTCTTGAAAGTCCCTTGAAATCAAAGCACAGTCAAATTATGATATACTAATATCATGACTGCATGTTACATAATGAAAACAAGCATATGTATTACATAACTCCCTGTAATTCAGTGATTTGATGGTGGTTTGATAAATTCATTATTACAAACACACCCTGAGAACCTTCTTCCCTGACAAAACAATGTCAAGAACATATTTCAATGGAATGGGTAAAAAAAGAAAGAAAAAAAAAACTGTACAAAAAATATTATTAATGCCACAATTACAATTAAAACATTTTTCATTTGGAATAAATGCCAAAACACTGGAATTGAATAACTTCACATTGCATTTCCAAATAGAGTAAATGTGTCACTAAAAACAAAAAAACAAAACAAATGGCATGACTTTGAGATGAAAATCCAAATGCATCTGATTGTTAAGCCCTAGAAAGGGTCTACTAATGTTTCTTTAATGCCACACGCTTAATGGTTTTCCTGCATTGTCAGTTATCTTATGAAAATAGGCCACTTTCATGGAGGCTCATTTCCGCCGCTGAATATGAAAAAAGTAAATAAATAAAGATTCTGATTTTTTTCCTTTTACAGTTGGAATTGCAAGATTTAATCCTAGAAAGAGGCAGAATTGCAAAAGAAAAAAAAACAAAAAACGCAGTAACCCTTTGTAATTTTTTTTTCAGTGGCGTAAACAGGCTTTTAATACACTTCACCTCAAATCAAAAGAAATTAACAATATTCTGTTCATTTGGATTAGTAAACGAAGCCCAATTTAACAACATTTTATAGACTTTTGGCATTAACTGCAAAAAAAAGTCATTACAGTTACGCCACATAATACAAATGATGTATATTGGTGACTGTCTTTACAGTAATTTAGAGAAAATGCTTATCTGCAATGAAACTAATCTTAATGGTGCTGAAAATAGACATTTTCTCCAAGCAAAAACAAGCAGAAATATTTCTTCCTTTTGATTTTAGAGTGATGGTCCAGGCATGTTCTTGACAGTTTTCATGACATTTCCTTCAACACCAGGGACTGTGGTGCTTACATCAGTCTTTGAGCAGAAGCAAACACTCAGAAATACCCAGAAACGGTGAGCACTATTAAAACATTCAGAAATCAGAGACAAAATGAAAAGTGCTACAGTGAGGTTGGTAAAGCACAGGCCGCACTGATGAAAGGGTCCTCACCTGCATCAGTGTTAGAATGAGGTGCGTGTGTGTCAAAGTTTGTGTGTGTGTGAGGACGGATCAGGTCAACGCAGATACTAGGAATGGCTTTAGGGTGCGACCTGAAGCAGGGGTTCAGGCTCTTCTCACCTCGAGGACGCTTTGCTGCTTGATTGCAGACCGAGTCTTAGATTGTTATGTAATGCTGTCGGAGTTTAGCAACCAAAAACTCATGGGTAAGATTATGTCTGGTGATTATTCCCACGATCTGAGCGAGAGATATAAAGACAGAGAGAGAGAGACAGATGACCAAACACCATTTTATAACAATTCTTGGACAATCTGTAAAGCTGCATAGATGGATGGATAAATGAGTCAATTAAAAATCCTGCCAACGCATATGCCTCAATATTCAAACATGAATTTATGAATCATGAATTGTTTGAATGTGAAAAAGAAGAAATAACTTATAGTAATTGTATAATATATTTTCAAAGGAAATTGTTTATACACAAAGCAGGGTCACTGCTTATCACTGAGGGTCTATGTATAATTTGATCATTTGTTTTTTGAATTCATATTTGTAGTAGGAAAAAGAGAAAACATCACCTACTTCGGTTTGTAAAAAAACATTAAAAAAAACCATTTTGCCTAAATGTAACATTTTTCATTTACAATTTTTATTAATTTTAAATTAAAACTTGCCATTTCGATGGTTTCTCACCAAACCCATATACAAGTTATCTTCAAAAAGAAAAGAAACAAACAACAACATTCTCTGCAATTAAAGGCAAGTGCGAGCTGGATATTTGTGTGTGTGTTTCAAAGAAAGAAGGTAATGGTCTTTAGATCAGGTGAACTGCCCTAGTGCACAGTTCCCATAAATTAAATTATCTATATCTATATATATAACTGATGACAGCATGGTTTGATCTTCGGCTGTCTGATCAGCAAAAGAGGCGTTTAATTATATTTATATGTATATAGTTTTAAATATTGTTTTATTTCATTATTTTAGATAAAAGATGAAATGATGTTGCCTTGGC
>JAUCMU010000143.1:20884855-20898399 GCA_032275025.1 Enteromius treurensis
GTAAGTTATGGGCGGGTATATGCAAATGTGGTGAGCGTAACTATTACACCTCTAGACTGTTACGTAACAGTCTGTGTAGTGTTGGAATTTGACCGTTTTTCAGTCGTCTTTTCCAAACACTTGATTTATATAAGAAGTAGGAAACGATGGTGTTTGAGACTCACCAGTATGTTATGAACATCTACTGAACTGTTATTATTCAACCATGCCAAAGTAAACTCAGTTTTCCATTCTATGGCACCTTTAAGATCAGTATCATTGCGGACTGATTGTTTATATGCATTTCCCATCTTTTAAATTTTTTTGTTAAAGAAACTATGATTCGTCACTGCATTTGTTCCTCCTACATAATTGAGCTGTTCTTGGCCATATGGAGCAACGAAGATGACCAAACCGCACTGTCGCAGTCCTTACTATTAGCACGTAGAAATTGTACATACAAAAAAACCCTGAGAAATATACCAGTTAAAGAGAGAAAAAAGACAGAAGATGAAAGAGAGAAAGGAATCTGGTTTGAGACTGACCTGTGTTGATGTGTTGTTATTGGTGGATGCTAAATCTCGACACTCTCCCAGAGTCACTGATGCTACGAAGATCACTAGTGTTGTGACCATACACACCAGCAGACTCTCCAGCACCCTGTCAATACAAGCGTCAGACAGCTGTTCTCTGAGCAGCTCAACTCTCCAGCTGTTTTGAGTGCTTTTTTTAATACCAATCCAAAATTGAGATCTCTCTCGGGTACCTGATAAATCTCGCTTTAGGGTGAACGTTTCTCATGCGGTATTTTGCAAGCCGTTTGTTGATGCAGTTGAAGAGAGCTCCAAACAAACCTCCTGCCACCCCCATCAACACAAAAAAGGCCAAATCTACTGCCGTCCACAAATGACATGTCTTATCTCCGTCTACACACTGTAGAAGACAAAGAAAAATAAGTTAGCTATTAGTTATTATAAGTAAGTTATTATAAAAAGTAAGTTAGTAACACCACACACCACTTTCAAAACATGTTTATTATGATTTATTCATAGTTTTGTTATGAATAATGCCAGCAACAATGGCTATATTGAAGGCAAAAATAAAGCATCCCAATTTCACAAACATTTCATCAAGACACGTTTTTCATTGAAAAATGAAGACATGATTAATTTATATGATCATCTAATTTACATATCAACACAACATGAATCCATATTGATCTATTTCTGTAGCTTTTTTTTTTTTTACCTTAAACTCTCCAAAGTTGAGCAGGCCGGGCAGCTGGAATGATCCCCATTTATTGAAGTTGATGCCAGAACGGAAGAAGTTGAGCGTAAACGTGGCGGACATGGAGCAGAACAACTTTAAGACAGGAGAGAGCATTATAAACTGAACTTTCTCAGAACAGAACAGACTAAAACCCTACATAATTTATCCACATACCACTTTCCATGTGAGGGCCTGGTTCCAGAAAGATGATCCCTCCTCCAGACTGAACAGAGTGCCTCCTATGGGTGCTCCGAAGGCAGCCGCAACTCCAGCCGCTGCACCCGCCGACACAAAATCCCTCTTGTCCCTGAACACAAGCAAAACAATATTATTGACAAAACCCTAACTGACCTCATTTAGTTCATAAATACACATTCCTTTTAATAATACTTTATATATTATTTCTGAAATAGACAGATAAAATGAGCTGTTATTGGAGCAATACCCATGTGTGCATCGCTGCCTTATATATATATATATATGTGTGCCATAGTGGTGCCGAAGGTATTTGATTCTCAGCTCAGGGCTCGGGCTTTTTCATTAATAATGCCATCAACTACTAGTCGATCTTGCCTCGACTTTCATAACATAAATATCAATCCTAAAGTAAAATGCTTTACATTTATTTTGTGCAGTGAAAGGAATGATTTAGTGCTTGTGGTGTTGTAGTGCTCACCTGTCACTGCGGAAGTAGGGAAAGTGAAAGAGGATCTTCTTGAAGGTGATGCTCTGAAACTAACCAGAAAGACAAGCATACTTTCATAAGTAGATGACTCTGACAAGAGAGTTCATGCATAAGCAAATCACCCGGTTACATCCAGAACCCAAAATCATTAACCATCTAAGAATAAGTCAAATCAGTGCTTCGTTTATTATTTGGTTGAAGTGGGACACTTGAGCATATACCTGAGGAAGTCCAGCTCCTACTATCGCTCCACTGTGAATCATGGGTCCCTCTTTACCCACAAACAATCCTGAAACACAAACGATACTGAATCAGAATGGAACAGCTTGAAAAAGACATACCACTGTCGTTTGGCAGCATGCTTCTGATACATACCATGCAGTTCATTAACATTACCGGGAAAAAAAATCACCACCAACGGTCTAATACAACAATGAGCCAGATTTTATTCTGATGGTTGCCTGTGCCATTTTCATCATTATTACCTCCAGCAACAGCGAACAGGACTCCTGTGACCTTACAGATGTAAGTTCGCAGCCGCACGATGCCGGGAATCTTTACTCCGTTCAGGTAACTTTTAATTTCTGGGATACCAGACCCAGCTGCAACAGGCTAGAACACAGAAGAAACAGACTGTATACTAAACCCACTGCACAATTATCAATTTGGCTTTGCTTTTTAAAGTATAACATGAACTTTGGATTTTATGTGAAATTATACGTACACATGCTTATATAATACATATTATTAAACTGTAATGTTATTATGGTGTTCGTATTAAATAAGTGCATTAGAAATTCATTTTTAAATAAATAAATATTAGGCTCTTCTATTTCTGAACATGTTGGCCCGAGATGTTCTTACCTCAATGAGCACCAGAACACTGGAGATGAATACGAACATCATATTGAGAGCCAGCAGCTCCAGTAATGAGAGAGCTAGACAGCCATTTTCACTACATTCTTCCACAGCTGGAGCACAAGTCAAGGACTCCGCTTGGAAAATGGTGCGAAATTACACAAACTAAAACAACGCAGAACTGAGCAGGAAGGATACACTGTCCAACCACTTTGAACTTTAGCTGAGTGAAGAGCCGCACGAAGAAATCAACGAATAGGCCGGTCTGAAACAAGAATCATAATGCATCAGATCACAGAATTTGTACAAAGTTTAAACTCAAAAACAAATGACCAACATTTCACCTCAAATACTAAATAACAAACAAATAAAAGTGTTGTTCCTAAAAAGGCTTACATTTTCTATGATGGTATTTATGCAATTCAATATAATTCTATGAATGAATTATTTTGAAAAAACATTTTAAATCTATCTGTAGGCATTTGTGTGTATTAAATGTAAATGCTAAATAATATCAAAGAATAACAAATGTGATATTGTTGACACAACATGTTCCCATCAAGTGACTGATCAATTTATTGTAACCTATAAAGCCATGAAAATCAAGACATTTGTTGCCATTTAGTTATATCCTAGTGAAAACCCAGTTTTCTATAAATCTTGTTCTCCTATAGGGTATAAACCACCCCAAAACTTACCAGTCCTGTTGATACTCCAATGGCAAAAACTAAAATCCACTTTATGGCTTCAAACTTTCTGGCTTTCTGTGAGAGAAATGAGATAACGCGCTAAAATAAATACATGGACTTGACATCACATGAATATTATAAACTAAGACATTGCACGTTTACCTTGTTATTCAACCCCTCCAAAACCTCCAGGAACGGCTCATTAATGCATCGGTCATAATCCAAACTCTGAAAAGCCAAACGTTAATAAGGACATGCAGCATTCTTATTTTTAAACATATCAGTTAGAGAGTGAAAAATAATAGTGTTTGAAAGCCTTTTGCTTTTATCTGAAGCTTAGTCTGTTGTGTCCTTTAATCACTAACCTCATAGTCTTTCCTGGGCAGTATTTCGTCCTCATCTTCTCTGGTCTCACCCAGTATTGTCTAACAAGCAAAAGGCAGCAATAATATCAGGTTACCACGGTCAGAAAATGTAAAACCCTAATCTAATGGTTCCCTTTGGTTTCCCAGGCTAGGGCCCTTAGTCCTCAAAACGAACAGATGGCCTGTATTGACTCAGGAGTGGGGAACCTAGATCCTAGGTTTGATATACCCAGCTGAATTTAGCTCCAACACCTGAACCAGTTAATAAAGGTCTTCCGGATGCATTTTTTTCAGGGTTGGAGCTAAGAGTGGTCTTCTTCCAGGATCAACATTCCCCACCCCTGCTCTAAACAATAGATTGACTGTTTCTGAGCACATTTCTGACATAGTGACTGATGGAAAAGCTTTCCCTGTGATACTAGCATTACTTTACACCCATAAAGAACACATTAACATTATTAAACCAGGTTGATCATTTCAAGAAATACAGGTTGAGACTCTCATAACCTGGTGAGCTTTAGACATGATAATACCCAAATTGCATGACGCCCTTATGATATATTGTCCCTAGTTGCTTCACTGACCAACCATGTCGACTAGATAGGGAGCACACTAGATTCAGAAACTTTCAGTTTCTTTCATGTTTATTGATAACGCATATGAATTGAGAAGCTTGTTGAGTTTTACTGCTCTCAGTAGATTAGCGTTGATTGTTAAACTCGTTGCAAACGTACACTTGATTCACATTAGGCTGTTTACAGTCAGTTTGGGTGGAGAACAACAAATGAAGCATAGTTTACAGCATCAGAATAACCACACGTTTCAGTCAACTGGGCGTTTTGGGTTAGGAAACATATAAAACAAATAAAATGTTTTATACCAGCTCCTCTGGTGTTCTTGTTTCGCCTTCATTGCAGCAGCATTGACAACACAAGCAGCCTCCACAGCACGCCATCTTCAGCAACACGCCTGATCACATGACCATCACACAGGCCAGCTGAGGTATTCAAGCGTGTACCAGCTGCGCAGCTTTAACGCAGACAAGCAGGATTCAAGCGCGCAGCAGCTGCACAGCTTTAACGCAAAATGTGCACGTATCAGCATGTAGAAGAAGTATTTCTATAAGTTACTTTTTGCCAGTATGCTATGATGCTATGCAACCAAAGTCCCTGTCAAGGGAATATTTCTATAGTCTTTGTATGCAACCAGCTAATGTGTAATGTGTATGCAACCCCCTGATATGTAATCTACTGATGAAGCTAATGTTCGCCACATTCGGAAAAAACGGCTTTGTTACATCATCAAAACAGAAATTGTCCAAAACTCACAAGCCATGAGATTTATCCTTTAAAAAAACTTTATTTATATAGCGCTTTTAACAACACAAATGATGTCAAAGCACTGAACAGTATCAGATTGGGGAATAGAGTGTCAGTAATTTATAATGGCAAGATTAAATACTCATTATTGCCATTTCATTATTGAATGGAGATGTGTCGTTGTCTAGATCAGATTTAAACGTCAGATTTATAAGACAAAGGGTCAAAATTATGACACAATTTAACAAGACACTAAATCATAATCAGTTGCCATAATTTCTGGTTTTGTCATAATTTTGAATTAACTATGATATAATTTCATGATTATGAGTTGAAAGGGCCGTTGTTTGGAATGGGGGTGCGTATGTGCTGGGGTGCTAAGATTAAATATGCTAATATAAATATCATGTGAGATTAAACCAAAGGCGTCAAATAAAAAATAAATTGATAAATGTATTGCCTTTTCTTTACTTTTCACTCTGTGTGGACGTGCGCGAGTGTGCCTCATTAATTATTGATGACTACATGTGGTGTGTTTACATCACACACGATGACAGAAGCTGCATCCAATGGGAAAATCCTTTAGCCGAGAGGGGCGTGGCTCATCACACACCAGTCCCTTTGTCGTCCATGCTGTCCGCACACGCTGTTTAGCAGAGCTCAGGTACAGCGCCGCCCTGGGACTGCGCTCTCCTCTCATAACTTCTGGAGGATTGGGAAAAGGGTAAAGGTAATGGAGGAAAGGCTCTTTTATACCATTACAGGGTCGACGTGACTGTTTAGGGTTCTGTTCGGTTAATTAAAGTGACCGGTGCAGTCACGCGGAACTGCATGTCCTGAGCTATGAAAATATTTAAAGATACACAAATCAGTCAAACTTGAGCGAGTTATCATGCCATATACATTTGTCACTATTTGTTGCTTGCATTGATTGTCTGTTTAAAAATAGATTGTTTTTACGAATTCTTTTGAATGGACGTGTCTTCCGTTTATGTGAAGTAGGCAGGCACATTAAAAACTCATAAGCCTTAATGCAAGACAGTCGTGGTGATAAAAGTCATTATTTTATTCGTGGAGCGATTTTAAGGTGCTTTAAGTAACTTTACGATATTTTCATGTACTTCTTCTACAACCATGTAACTTAACGTTACTTGTAACGTTATATGGCGAGATCGGTAACCATTATTAAACAACACCAACTATGTTTTGGTATAACACGTGTAAGTTTTATGTTGTTATCATATTCGAAAAAAAGACTTGATCGCAATATTAAGTTTTATGCAGGAACAATAGGATGACTGGCAATCAGTGTTAGTTATTTTAGCTGCCAGTAATAAATATTCAATCATAATCATAATGTGTTAAATGAGATTTGCTGAAAGATATTAATCATAATTTTTTTATGTTATTGAAATAATGTTGCATAATTTTACACAATTTTTATATTCAAGTGGCATGTGAAAAAGTATGAGAACATGCTGTTCTGGATGATGTGTCCCACAATTCAGTGGGACTGACATTTCTACTGTGACATGGTCATTACATCTGCGCTTATTATATAAACAGACTACTGATGAATGTAATTACATCAAAACTAATTGAAAAAATTGTTTTATTTGCAGGATTATATCTGAATCATGCACACTTGGGATTTACGAGGTTACTATGCACTATTAAATGAGTTGTTCCAGATTTGTGAAAGACCTCTGTTCATCTTTAGAACACTACTTAAGAGACTTTTATGAAATCCAAGAGCTGTCTTACACTCCATAGACAGCTTCACATCTGAAATATTCCAGTTAAATAGTCTGTGTGACGTCAGTGGCTCAGCTCTAATTTTAACAAAGACTACTATTTGTGTTTTTTTTTGTCAACATGTCTGCCATTGTGTAGAGTGTCACGATGCATGCGCATACGGCAATTAAAAAATTTGGCTTTAAACAAATGACTTTAATGTTTTTTATGTAGTTAGCCTGGTGACATAAAATACGCAGTCTAGATTCATGTGATAATGTTGTATAATGTTTTGAAGGGTGATTTTTAAGCCTGGGCACAGAAAACATGGTGAACCAAAGAGCGGATATAGGTTGGCAGTCCTCTAAGAGCGACTCCAGCGGGGTCAGTAACAGTGGAGAGAGCTCCAAAGAGAGCTCCAGGTGCTCGACCCCGGTACTGGACGCTGACCGCACCGACCGGCTGCGGGACAAAATGAAGCGGCGGATTGAGTCTGGGGACCACTGGTTTTCCTTGGAGTTCTTCCCACCTCGCACAGCATCTGGAGCCGTCAATCTTATCTCCAGGTAGGAAAGCAAAAATTGCTTTATTGTTATTGTAATTTGTTTAATCTCACATAAATCATTTTTCACAGATGAAAAAAAAAATGATAAACGTTTTCCTGTAACTTAAACAATAGAGCAATAGTGCTGACAATGCCAAGAACATGGATTGGATTCCCAGGGAAAGCAAGAGCTGAGAAACTGTAAATCTGTAACTTAAATCTAATTTAAGTCACTTTGGATAAAAGCTTCTGCTAAATGTACAAACATAGTGCTGTCAAACAATTACTTCCGTCCAAAATAAATGTTTTTGTTACACAGTGTATGTGTGTGTAATGTGTATATGTATCATGAATATATAAATAGGCACCCATGCATGTATAAACTCTTCAAATCCCGATAGCAATCACTAAGTTAAAGGTCTCGATGAAGTTATATGTATTTATATAATCTGAAGGAGGAGGAGTAGGAGCTTAAAATGTTTGTCCAATCATATCCCTCGGTCTGAGGTTTACTATTGGCTGTCCTACCTGCCTGTCACTGTATGTATTCTGCATACCTGTGCACACTGTGTTGACGTGGACACGATTTGTCATCAACACATTTATTGCAGGCGTGACTTTGGAGAGTGATTTGCAAGGAGGGTGGGATCTTATGTTTCAAAGCTAGCTTGTTATTCCTAGCCTCTACCCTACCTTTAAAAGCTGTATGAATCTATTCCAGCAAGGTTGGAAGCTGAATTAAAGGCAAATAGAGGTAAAAAATACCTTAAAGTAACATTTCCTATTTCTCAGGTGTTCACTTTATTTTCTCCAACATCTTAATATTCATTTTGCCTTTATATTAGATTATATTCTAATCTCATCTAATCTAATATTCCCATTACTGTAGTGCAAACATGAACAGTATTTTGTTCTTTGTGTGTTAGATTTGACCGGATGGGTTCTGGAGGTCCTCTCTTCATCGATGTCACTTGGCATCCGGCTGGAGACCCGGGCTCGGATAAAGAAACGTCTTCTATGATGATAGCAAGCACAGCGGTCAATTACTGCGGCTTGGAGAGTGTCCTTCATTTGACATGCTGCAATCAGACCAAGGAGAAAATAACAGCCCATTTAAATAAAGCCAAACGGCTAGGCCTAAAGAATATCATGGCCTTGAGAGGAGGTATGAACAGAGACTGATCTGAAATCTGAAAAAAAAAAAAAAAGAGCTTTATTTGAAACCCTTCTAAGTCCACATTCTAATAGTCAGGGTTCCTCATTAGTGACTGACCTTAAACACTTGTGATTGGCTACAGATTTACCCTGGTAACCCTGGTGCATGTATTATGTTGCACTGGTATATTTGTAGCAATACATTGCATGGGTCAAAGAAGCATAGGATATTAAGTACAGATAATATTCCATGAAGATATTCCCTAAGTCCACCCACCATCATCAAGCGCATATGAGTGAATCTGATTTTTTCGGCAGATCCTATTGGGGAAGATTGGGTTGAGGAAGATGGCGGTTTTAACTACGCTACAGATCTGGTCAAGCACATTCGCTGTGAATTCGATGATTACTTTGATATCTGTGTTGCCGGTGAGTGTTTGAAAGACAAGCAGTTGCTGGTGTTTGCTGAATTGGCATTACCTGGCGGATGATAAAGTTGGCAAACAGAACCCGTAGGTTTACACTGAAGTAGAATCTGTTTGCTCTTGCAAATCTTAAATTCACCTGCTCAAACAAATGTAATGATAGGTTACCCGAGGGGCCACCCAGAGGCGGAGAGCTACGAGGATGACCTCAAGCACCTGAAAGAGAAGGTCGATGCCGGTGCGCACTTCATCGTCACCCAGCTCTTCTTCAGGGCAGAAACCTTCCTCAAATTTGTCAAAGACTGCCGGGCCATTGGCATCACCTGCCCCATTCTCCCAGGAATCTTCCCTATTCAGGTAAGTGAAAGCGAGAACAGTCTCCGACCAATCACAGCACCTCAAGCGATGGAAATGTCATCCAATTATCATTGCAAAAGACACCTTATCAAAGGTCATAAATGTCTTGATATGTATGCAATACTGTGATTAAGGTGTTTATTGCACTACATTTTAGTACAAACAAAGATTACACAAATTAGTGTTATCAATCAAGACAAACCTACTGGTTATCTATGGTTGTGGTTACCCATATGTTGTGTTTCAGTCATTTTGACCTGGAGAGGGTTTACGTTTACCTGACAATGACTCATTTTTGACCATGAACCAAAATTAGGTTAGGGATTACAACATTGGTGAAGGGTCAAATGGGAAGCTGTCAGATTGCTTCATGTATCATTCACCCACGAGAAGCCTGTAAAATGACATGAACACCTTACATTCTCACTTAATGTGTGCAGAGGTATGCAAACACATGCATTAATATACAGGAGAAATGTGATTGGATAAACATTTTAATCGTCCTACACTTTCCACAGATGATTCAAAGACATGTAAATACAAACATACCTCTAGTACCTAAATACCTAAAACTAACAGTGCTGTAGCTTTGCAGGTAGGTTTCTTGAAGCTTCTTGGAGACGTTGGCACAGTTCTTCTGGATTGAGTCTGTCTCGGTTTGTTCTGTTTCTTCATGTCATTCCAGACAGATCTCTGTGTGGAGCACTGGCTGTCGTAAACCCACTGACACACTACAGCTAAAGATAGAAATAACAGACTCACGATCCTGTTTTAGCATCTGACAATACTAGTGTTCTAATGATTTTGTCCACCAAGAACATTCTTGAAAATATTATGGAGGAAGTTGAGATGTCAATGAATTCCTCTTTGATTTCAGTGCATTGTTCATAAAACATCATACTGATTCTCTCTTTTTATTCTTCAAAGTTTGAATCTCCCTTGTTTGCGCAGGGGTATCACTCACTCCGGCAGCTGGTCAAACTCTCCAAACTGGAAGTGCCGGAAGAGATCAAGCAGGTGATTGAGCCTATCAAGGAAAATGACGCTGCCATTCGCAACTACGGCATCCAGCAGGCGGTGGAGATGTGTAAGGTTCTTCTGGCCAGCGGAGAGGTCCCAGGCCTGCACTTTTATACGCTAAACAGAGAGGTGGCCACCATGGAAGTGCTCAGACAGCTGGGCTTATGGACAGAGGATCCCCGGTGAGTGACCGCATTCTGAGAAAGAGATAAACTGTTGCTTTTTCTGACAGGAAATACATTCACTGCTTCCTGATGCACATTGGCAAAAAACAGCATTAACAATGGATTGCAATTAAATGCCCTTGATTAATAAAGAAATACCCAAAGACACTGTTTATTACAATGATCACAGTGAAGGCTCATGTTAAACCACTGTAGCTGAGTTTTGTAATGCTATTATATAATAGAGCCTATGACTTCTGTGTTGGAATCCAGACATTGAAATGGAATTTACAGCACAGGAGTCTGTCATGCATATAAGTCATAAAGTACCACTGTACCATATATCTCAATATGGACAAATGTCTGTGAATAATACATTAATAATAATGCATTAATGAATCAGTTAAACAGGTACACTTGTTAATTACAAAAATTGTATTGAATTATTTAAACACAAAACAAGTACAAATGGAAAAATGAAATCAAATAAATAAGTTAATTAATTAAGTAAAGAAAAAAGAAAGAGATAATGGGAAGTGGTCATATGGCTATAATGTAGTAGGACCAGCAAATTCTATATCATAAGACACTAATACTCAATTTTAAACCTAAATCTCTCCATTTGTGAAATTGTGATCACAATATTTTTTTATTATATTTTTTTTGGTCGGGTAATGCAGTTTATTAGTCTAATGGTAGATTATATTGTGGGTATGTAGTGTAATAATACATAAGATAACGTGTAATTAATTACATCTGGTGTAATTAATACATATTGGTTATTTTACAACATTTTGGGTTATAGCATTTTCGTTATCATTATCCTTAAGTACTCTGTATTACAAATGACCTTTTTTATTTATTATTTAAAATAATTGATATGTGCTTAACTTTTCTGAAAACCTAGATGTTATTTTGACAGGCATTATGAGTCACCTCTTTGCATTAATCTTGTTACTTTTAGGCGACCTCTGCCCTGGGCGGTCAGCGCTCATCCAAAGCGCAAGGTAGAAGATGTCAGGCCAATCTTCTGGGCTTCCCGACCCAAAAGCTACATCTACAGAACGCAAGACTGGGATGACTTTCCCAATGGAAGATGGTACATGCATTTAAGTGTTTCTTTTTTGACCTTTTGTTAGTGTGTGTGTGTGTGTGGTGCGAGGCCAAAAAGCTCATGAATACTGTATGTCTGCCATCTTGTCAGGGGTAACTCCTCCTCACCAGCCTTTGGCGAGCTGACAGACTACTACCTGTTCTACCTGAAGAGTAAATCTCCGAAAGAGGCCCTCCTACAGATGTGGGGTGAGGAATTAATGAACGAGAAGAGTGTTTATGAAGTCTTCTCCAACTACATCACCGGAGAAACCAACCACAGTGGACACAAGGTAGAATCATACTGCCCATATCAGTATCAGACTTCATTGTGGTAGGTATGTTTATGTAGGCACAATTGATTTGTGTGAAGGAACATCAAGTAAAACACCAATATAGTGCACAACGTGACCCAAACAAGTCAAGACGTGAAGGAGCGTTGTTTGGAACAACACAAAGAAGTTTGCAATTGTAAAATAATGTCACAACTCGTAAATTTTGTACATTGTTGAATTCAACTGATGAACAGAACAATCTGTTCAAAATGTTGTTGTTTTTTTGTTACTAGCAGCTATTTTTGACTTTGATTTGTCTTCAAATAAAAGAAAATAATCGAATGAGAATTTACATTTGTAACATTTTGAAGATATACTGTAGTTCACCCAAAGATGAACATTTGAGATCACTTTCAAGTTGTTCCAAACCTGTGTTAGTTTTTTCTTCTGTTAAACACAGGAGATTTTGAAGAATGTTGGTGACAAAACAGCTGGTAGTCATTGACTTCCACAATATGAGAGGAAAAACAAAGTCAAAGAGGACAAGAAGTGTTTTGGTTACAAAACATACTTCAAAATATCTTGTTTTGTGCTCAGTAGAGAAAATTGTGTGTGTATATATATATATATATATATATATATTAGGGATGCAATGGTTTTCAGTTCTTTATCGAACCGTTCGGTTCGGTACACCCACCTGAACCGTGATATTTCGGTATCCTATTTGAGGCATTAAACCTTCATTTGAATTAAAATTGCCATTTCCTGTGTATTAAGCGCATAGACAATCAGGCGATGGTCAGAAATCTTCAAGACTAGTGATGTGTCGTTCTTGAATGATTCATTCATTTTGGAAAAACAAATCGTCTCTTGGGAGTGATTCGTTCAGTCGCGCACTGCTCAGGCTGCATAGGTTAAGCTTATGGGGCTGTCACATGATGAACGAACGACTCAAAAAACCCGAAGCCTCGAGAGACGAACGAATCAATTCTGTTTCCGGCTCAGGCTGCACAGGTTGGTTAACATTTCAGCAGCAAAATTATTCCAGAACTTTACGACGCGAGTAAGTGTGAAGCTGAAACAGACTTGAGACAAAAATTTTACTTTATACCGCACTTTTTATATTGTCTGTTTTTGAAAGAGGGCAAAAATAAGTGTTCTTTTTTTTAAAAATAAATGTGGTATTTTGACTTAATCTGTACCTTTTTTACATTTAATGTAATATCGTCTCTGTACCTTGATAACTTGAGTAAGAAAGGGCAAATGACCTCCCGCTATACTGTACAGTAATATTGACATACCGTTACCGTGGCCAGAAAACCGTGATACAAACCGAACCGTGGGCTAACTGTACCATTGAATCCCTAATATATATACAACATTTGAACTGGATCAAGACCTTTCATCAAAGTTGTCCTAAAACCTAAAACCTAAATTTGTTCTTGTCTTAGGACAATTTTGATAAACTTTTTTTGATCCACTTCAAATGTTGACTACTGTACATACAGTGAGGTGAATAAGTATTTGATTACCCTGTAATTTTGCAAGTTCTCTTACTTAGAAATCATGGAGGGGTCTACAATTTTCAGCATAGGTGCATTTCCACTGTGAGAG
>JAUCMU010000143.1:20905201-20918884 GCA_032275025.1 Enteromius treurensis
GATGTAGTACGTCCGAGTTCCATTCATACTACCCCCATTCATACTATATAGAACGCACTGTTTTAACGGTCGGGTAGTATGTTCAGTTTTAAATGTAGTACCTACTTAAGAAGTATGGGATTTCGGATGCAGCATTGGTCTCTCAGTTTGGTTCACAAGGCTACACAATCATGGGAAGACTGTTGGTCTGACAGTTGTTCAGAAGACAATCATTGACACCCTTCACAAGGAGGGTAAGCTGCAAGCAGTCATTGCCAAAGAAGCTGGCTGTTCACAGAGTGCTGTATCCAAGCATGTTAACAGAGAGTTGAGTGGAAGGAAAAAGTGTGGAAGAAAAAGACACAACCAACCAAGAGAATCGCAGCCTTATGAGGATTGTCAAGCAAAATCGATTCAAGAACTTGGGTGAACTTCACAAGAAATGGACTCAGACTGGAGTCAAGACATCAAGAGCCACCACACACAGACGTGTCAAGGAATTTGGCTACATTTGTCATATTCCTCTTGTCATGCCACTCCTGAACCACAGACGACGTCAGAGGCTTCTTACCTGGGCTAAGAAGAAGAAGAACTGGACTGTTGCCCAATAACCCCTCTTTTCAGATGAGAGCAATTTTTATATTTCATTTGGAAATCAAGGTCCTAGAGTCTGGAGGAAGGGTGGAGAAGCTCATAGCCCAGTTGCAAGTCCAGTGTTAAGTTTCCACAGTCTGTGATGATTGTGCAATGTCTTCTGCTGGTGTTGGTCCATTGTGTTGTTTGAAAATCAACATAACCACACCCATTAACAAAGAAATTTTGGAGCAGTTCAAGCTTCCTTCTGCTTTAAAGATGCTGTTTTGATTTTCCAGCACGATTTGGCACCTGCCAAAAGCATCAAAAGTTGGTTAAATGACCATGGTGTTTGTGTGCTTGACTGGCCAGCAAACTCACCACATCTAAACCCCATAGAGAATTTTCAAGAGGAAAATGAGAAACAAGAGACCAAAAAATACAGATGAGCTGAAGGCCACAGCCAAAGACACCTGGGCGTTCATCTCACCTCAGCAGTGCCACAAACTGACCACCTCCATGCCATGCCCAACTGAGGCAGTAATTAAAGCAAAAGGAGCCCCTACTGTACAAAGTATTACTTTCCAGAAGAACAATGCACTAAAAATGTTATTTTGGTCTCATGAAATATTCTAATCTGTTGAGATGAACTGTGAGCCTAAATCATCACAATTACAAGAACCAAATACTTACGTAAACTTACTTTGGTCTGTGTGCATTGAATTTATTGAGTTTTAATTTATTGAGACGCACCTATTTTCATCCAATCCTTTCAAGCCTAACAAACCATACATTGATGAAAAGCTCAATAATTCAGGTAATTAATAAAACTGGTGATGTCAAAAATGTATGAGCTTTATAACTGCTTTTGTGGACAAATGTTCTTGAAACTCAGAAAACATGCTAAATCTTATACAGTACTTCTGTGGTACTTGTTGCTACTTTATATACTGCTGATACACTATGGTGACTGAACTCAATTGTCTGTTATTTGTCATAATAATAAATGTTGATTTTTTTACTTGTTGTGTATAGAGCAGAGATACTTCAGTTTGGTTTTTCCAGCAAGTCCAGTACAGTCGGGACAGTCCCTGCTCTCCTCTTCTCTCCACTGCTGTGATACTTATGAAAATATCAACTATTAGTCATATCACCATTTAATGAAACTTATTAAACCTACTGTATTCACAGCTTTTTTTAAACAATCTAGCTCTGAATACTCTTGAGTTGTACATTGTAAGCATTAATGTTTGTAATCATGTTATTGTGTGTGTTAGTCTGCTATATTTATCTTTCACTTGTGTAAAACCGTGGCAGTGTTTACCTGTGTGAAAGCTGTGTTTGTCTGTGGCAGGGAGCTTTCTGCTGCTCTTGATACACTTTGACCCATTGATGGAAACTTCTAGAAACTGCTCTGCCCTCCAGCCAGAGACTCACAGCTTCCCCCATCTGCCTCCTGGCTGTACGTTCTGCCAGAGAATAAAAATATTTCCACCCAAACATTAAAAACTCTAGCATTTTTGGCACTACCTGACATTACTCCAATCATTTCAAACACAGTATCATATTGTTTTGTGTATATAATGTTTGTTTGCATAATGCTTCATTTTATAGCTTAGTTCCTTGCTTGCATTTCTCTATATACGCAATTTCTATAGGTAGGTCATTTCTATAATATCTAATCTAGTGTTAAAAAAAATAAATCTAAAAATACTAGCTTACCTTTGGCCCAAATTGACCACGTCCTCAGAACAAACTGGACTTTACTTATGTCCTTCTTCATACACAACGTGTCTGCTGTTTTCAACAAATCCTTACTATGTGTCCAATGCCTGAACCACTATTAAGAAAAGTTAATACAGTTCATTTAAATCTATTTGTAGATTATACTGTTAAAAAAGGATAGCTAGATAAAAACATGCTATATGCACATACATTTTTTTACCTACATCTAGCCCTCGTTTTTTCTAATTACATGAGTTCAACCAGCCAAATGACTGAAAAAATCCTGCAAATCAATGAATTCTAAAAGAACTGCATTGAACCTTGTGAAGTAATCTGCAGTTAAATGCTGTGATGGTTTTGGTTTCTGTGTCAGCAAATGCTCGATCACTGACTCTGCGTTGATGGAGGATGAGAAGGCTCTCTAGAGCACACTGCCTCTGCTGACCCTGGATCACTGCTCTTCTCCACTGCATGAATACAGCAGCCTGCAGGCTCATCTCACGGCTGTACTGGAACCAGGCCTCTCTGTACCTCAGTCTCTGACCTGACACTGTCTGTCTATGCCACGCCAGCAGAGCCCTGAGTGAACAAGAATAAGACCTGATGAAGCCCAACGCTTCACAAACAGCACATAAATCCATTTACTGTTAGTTTGTTTGTTTATTCATTGACTTATTCTCACACCTATATATCATATGAATTCAATAGTTTGGAATATAGTGCAGAAGTCACACAGACTGCTTTTATAATAGGTTTGTGATGTCTTATGTGTATGTATCAAAGCAAAATGTATTCAGACACCTTCATCATTTCTCACATTATCACAGTTTATTCGCTTTATTTTAGAAAATGGTAATAAGATGTGATAAGAACTGTTTTTTTGATTGGTATCTTGAACCCTGTGATCTCACCTCCTCTGCTGTGTCTGTGTCCAGTATTTTCTGCTCCTAAGACTCTGTCTGAATGCTGTTTTCCAGCTCTGGAATGTGTTTCTCACTCTCCACATGTAGTTTCTCTGTTTTCTGGCCTCTGAGATGCCCCGTCTCCGGGCCCTCTTCCTCTCAGCGAGCCTGTCTCTCCACACACTCAGACAGAGACGAACAGCTCTCTGTTGTAGTCTCTGTGTCCAGACCTCGTCCAGATCTCTGTTCACGCACAGCGGCTCTGACTGATGCCTGAGCTCATGGAGCCACTGAGAGAAACACCTGTGAGCAGAACAGAACACACTCCTCTTTCATCCTTTGTTTCTGTGACAACTTAATGCAAAATGTACAGATAAAAAAGTGTATTCCTATCAGGACATTATATGTTTTCAAAGATTTATTCCACAAAAGTACAGCATTTACACTACAATTAAAAAGTTTTGGGTCAGTAAATTCAGCATATTAGATTTTATTCTAATGGATTATGTGACACTGAAGACTGGAGTAAATGATGCTCAAAATTCAGCTTTGATCAAAGAGACAGTTAGGTCCATATATATTTAGATGCTGACACTTTTTTATAATTTCAGCTCTATAATTTACAGTCCCCTCATTTTAAGGGGCTCAAATATAATTGGAATAATAAATATAATATATAAAATTTTACATTTGTAATATTTTGTTGAGATGAGAGTTTGCACTTTAAGCCCATATTATGTAACTGTAACTTGAATATGTTTTGGTCAGCAGCTAATGTATATATGTGTGTGTGTGTGTGTGTTCCTTTATTTTTTTTTTTTGTGATACCCTTGTCATTTCCACACAGACACACACACACCTGTGCTTTAAGGCTCTTTGGTGATAATGATGAGCTCCTCTGAAATGCACCACTGCTTGATTCCACTTGAGAAACGTTCTTCTCTTCATCACAGTCTTCCTCTTCTCTTCATACTCACACAGGAGAGCATGTCGACAGGCCCTGACTAAATCACAAGAACACACTACTGTACGTGCTTTTATTGATGAGGCACAAATTATGTTAGTGTCACAGCATAAGTCATTAATGAAACAGTCTACAATAAAAAATGTGTACACTATACACACATTTGTAACATTTTACACAAAGCCTGTTTTTAAACTGCATTACCTCAGTAGATAATTTCAGCTGGAAGCGTATTAGGATTGATCACTTTTATTGTTTACATCCCTCAAAATGCTCTATATTGTAATATTGAATTGTGATGTGTAAAATACAAATACATTTTTTTAATTATACAAGCATATTAATTATGTATAATCAGGGAAGCACACAATGATAGAAACGTAGTATTGACTTTGACTAACAGTGTGTGTGTTTCCTCCACTGCTGTAAGATGGCTTTTGCTCTCAGGTGGAGTGTGTGTTGTGCTTTGCTGTTGGCGAGCCACTGCTCAGCACAGGCGATTCTCCACTGACAGTAACACACACGCAGGAGTCTGGAGTGTTTAAAGAACAGAGCCAGTGCCTGCCTCTTCCTACATACCTGAACACACCTCAGCCAACCTAGAAACACACTGGAACACACACTTTTATTAATATAACACATACACACATCACGTTTAAGAGGCTGACTGTTTCAATAAGCAATGCTGATTGGCCAGTGACCACATATATATATATGTATTTATGTGTGTCTGTGTGTGAACGTATATATATATAATAGTATGGACCAGAAATGCAAAAATAATAACTTGTTTCAAATGACTTGGTGCAGATAGTGGTGCCTAAATTAATCATGACAGCTTTAAAACATGAAATCTGATATTCCCCGTAAAACAGCCAAAAATACAAGCCAGTGCTCTTCAGGCTGTGACAGATATGACGTGTACCTCTTCTGTAGAGTGCGAGTATAAAAGGCTCTGGTGGTCTGCTGCTGGCTTACACACGTAACCCACGTGGAAAAGCTCACATTCAGTCTGTGTCTGTCTGTTCTGCTCTTCATCCGTTCAACAGCACACTTCTGCCACTCGCAGTGCGGCCCTACGGCCTAAAACACACACATCCAGACAGCAGAGTTCTCAGATACCAGCTACATGTCAAATTTACCACCTACTATACACAGAAAACTACTACCTCGGTCTGTGGACTGATGAATAACATGAAGAATGTGTATTAAGAAAGTAAATGTACTAAAAAAAAGGGTATTGCTCATTTTACCGAAAAACACACTCCCAGACTTATTCATTTGAGTTGATGTTGACTTTAAATCTATGTCTCTCAATTAGGGTCTTCATTTAATTTAATTTAATTTTTTTAATTCTGTTTTTGCATGCATATGACACATTTTGTTAGCATGCATATAATAACGCTCCTACCCCTAAATCTAACCATTTTATATTGCATGCACATCAGAGACAATCTCTGCATATAAATAGTAACAGCAAATTTTTACATTGAAACACACTGTCATGAGATCAGGTTAGAATATTGTTGTCAAAAAGGTTGAGAACCACTGCTTCAAACTGCACATGGAAATAAACGAACAGTCTCCCAATGCTAATGGAGTTCTCTGAACATTGTGATACGTGACTAAGGCAAAATCATAACATCTGCTCTTCATATTTACCAGTTTGGTCCATGTAGAGAAGCAGTGTGTGAGTAGACTGGTGTCATGGGTAACTGCCGCTTGCTGCTCCAACATATGTTTCTTGAGTCTCTGCCAAACCATTTGTTTCCACTGAGTAACTGACTGAAAGAGCACCCTCCTCTCCTGTAGAAACAAACAACTAACAATCAACAAAATAACCTTTTTCTGAGTCCCTCAAACTGCAAAATGAAGTTTTGTTCTGGACCCATATGACTTTCCCTATTCAGAACAACATTTTTTTTGCTGTTGAAACGGATGAAAACTGAGCTGTTAAGCTTCAAAAATGTCAATAAATCACAGTATGGTAAAAGTAGGCCATATGACTCATATGCTGTATGCCAGAGGTGGGAGACTCAATGCAACTTGCCTTGACTTAGTTTGCAAATTTAAGGAACAAAATAACTTAACTTTCAAAGAATCAATCAATCAATCACTTTTATTTATATAGCGATTTAACAATGGAGATTGTAGCAAAGCACTGAACATTATTAAATAGGAGAACAGAGTGAATGACGAGACTAAACTATTTATTTATTAAACGCAGAGACGGCCACTGTAATCAAAATGACGATGATCACTAGAAATGAAGTACCCCCAACTTTGACTTGATCCAGTGAATCGAGGAATAAGAAATTATTAATACCTTTATTATACCTGGTTTGAAGAGAATCTTTGTGTTTCCTTTGGATATCAACACTTCAAAATTCATAAAAAAAATGCACCTAGATACACTCAATAAATAAAGAAATGTCAGTTTTGAAGCCCCACATTCACCCCCAGAGTTAGCATACTTACTATAAGGCAGAGGACTGATAAGAGAACGAATTAATTATTTTGTTGATGAAGGATGTTGTGATTTACCCAGTGTTGAACAGCCCGGCAGTGCATGTGTGTTTGAGCTCTCCACACCCTGAAAACCACAGTCAGCTCTTCACATCTCCTGCTGTTTCTACAGAGATCTGCCTGACGTCTCCTCTCTCTGTTAGTGTGCACTAGACTCTTCCACTGGGAAAAAGCCAGACTCAGATCAGGGTGCATCATCCTGCCGAGGACTTGTAGTAACACAACCTGAGGAGGAAGGAAAATGGGGCAAATATATATTTTTATACATAGTTATATATATACATTTTTACAACAGAAAAAAAAAAATATATATATATATTTTGCAAAAAAAGGTAACAATTTACTATTTTTTTTACTTATTATTTAAAAAAGTAAAAAGACATGAATGATCATGCACAAACAATGGGTTTTTTTTTTTTTAATCACCAGTACATTTTTAGTTTACATTTGTATATTTTAGCTTTTTTACATTGTAATAATGGAAGTAGTAATCTTTAAGATTTTCATAATAATATGTATTTAATAGAATATTGAAATATAATTTATAATTTATTTATTTTTATGTCTCTCAAAACGCGTGATAAAGATGCCTGTAGTCCCTGTGTTTTACAACAGAAAGTCATATTTTATATGAAACCCCAAAACTTTTTCTTAAGATGTTGATTTATGAAATTTTAAAATTAGATACATTGAAATGATAATTACAAAATATTACCACACTACCAAAAGAGTGTCACTATAGTAAATTCATTTTAGCCATTTTTGAAGACCAGGGACGAGCAGTGGTCCTGGTCAAACATCCAATCTCTGAAAAGCCCTGAATGTGCTTGGTGCAGGACAGACTTAAAACTGTGGCATTTGATAGACTTTTGAGAGGTTAATGCATTACCTAACATTACAAAATCTATTTATCTTTGTTAACATAATAAAAGCCCACCTGTTTATTGTTGATTCGTGTTAGCTAAGGTCCATTAAATAACGTTAACAGATGCAACTTTTGCTTTGAATAATGTATTAGTAAATGTTGGAATCAAGTAAGATTAATAAATGCTTTAGAAGTGCGTTTCATTTTTAGCTTGTTAAAAAAAAGATAGATAGAATGAAGATAGACAGAAGTGCATAAATATCAGTGAAATATCATCAACTAATTGGTTGACCAATACTGAAATGTCTGGAACACAAAGTTGGATGGTCTTTAATTTAAACGTTGCTTTACAATTCTAATAAATTGTAGTTATCTGTAGGTAACCTGTTAAATTACAGCTGAGATCAGCATTGATGTCGTGTGGCTGTGCTGTGATTGTGCAGTCAGTAGAGGGCAGTGCAGTCCTACAAACTATTTGTTTAAAGCTGTAAAACATACAACACACTCATTGGAAATTACTCAGCTTAAGAGCAGACAACTGGACAATCAAATCAGTCCCTTATTGTGTCAACAACATCACAATATCAGCAGAATTGTGGAGCTTTTAAAACTTGCAAACTGATTTAGATGTGGGCAGCCATGCCATTTTTTTTCCAAAGTCTCTTTTTTGCTCTGTTTATACTAGGAACCTCTGCATTTTCAAACTAAAACAATGTCTGCTGCGTTTTTAAAAGTCTCTGTTTTCAATGATGGAAAACGGCAGAGTAGTGTAAATTATAGGCGTAAACACACCCAAAACAGCCTGGTTATAAACTCTTCAAAAATCAAAGAAAGTCAAACAGGTTTGGAACTGCTTGAGGGTGAGTAAATGATGACAGAATTTTTATTTTTGGGTGAACCATTGCTTTAAGGGGTCTGAGTCTTGTACCTGAGGCACAGCGGTGGACATCAGAGGATTAGAGAGGGATGAGGCAGAGGAGGAGGGATGAAGATGAGCCAGTCTGTTTGTGAAGAGCAGCACTCTATCAGAGAAAGCGGCCTGAGCATGTCTGTACCACTCCAGAAGAACAGCCCTCTGAAGAGCTCTGTCATGAGCTGATCTGTGAGATCTCAAAGAGAAAGTAAGAACCGAGGCACTGGGAGAGAAATACAGTTACAGAGAAAAATGGCAAGAGAAGCTCGTCATACCCGGCCAACTGGTGTTTCTCCAAAATCTCTCTCCACTTTTGAAGAGCATTGTGGAGCAGAAGTCTGATTGATAGTCCTTTTGCAGAGATTCCTGTTTTGCATCTGAACACTTCCATCTTATGATCCACAATGTTTCCCTGCCCTAAGATAGACAGACAGGCTGACTGATAACAAATTACACATTTCTTGAACAGTCAATTAATGTGATGTCATTTTTAAGCTCTCCATTGATGTATAGTTTGTTAGGATAGGACAATATTTGGTTGAGAAACATCCAGTTGAAAATCTGGAATCTTATGGTGCAGAAAAATCTACATGTAAATAAAATCACCTTATCCAAATGAAGTCTATGCGCATTCATAATCTATAATTTTGTTTCAGTATATTTTCAGTAAATAATATCTTCATGGACCATGATCTTTACTTAATATCCTAATGACTTTGATAGATCGTTTTGACCCATACAGTGTATTTTTGGCTATTGCCACAAATATACCTGTGCTACTTATGATTGCTTTTGTGTTCACATATTCAATGATTTCTGAAGAATCACGTGACACTGAAGACTGGTTTAATGATGCTGAAAATTCTGATTTCATCTCAGCTGTAAATTGCATATTAACATACTGTGATATAAAAAAGTTATTTATCTGCAGCGTTGGTGAGCAAAAGAGATTCTTTGTGGAGCAGTAGGTTACATCACAGTTAGTGCTGATCTGAAGCACATCCAGTAATCAGACCGATGAAGGGATCTAACCTGTGTTTTTGTGTCTTGTATGAGACTGCAGGATGAGGAAATGCTTGTGAAGAGCGTGCAGCTGTAGAGATCTGCTCCAGTGCTGGAAGCATATCTTGAGTGTCTGAGCATTTCTCTGATGACAGTAACGCTGAAGCAATGTACTGCGTTGAACCAGTGCTCTCCACGCTGATAAACACCTGAACAACACACAGAGAATCACAATCAAAACTCTTCAGCATACACACAGTAGTACCCTTTACATGCTCAAAACTTTGGGCTCAATATGTAAATGTATAAGTAGAAAGCAATAAAGAGTGAAAAATTGGAGTAAAAAATGATTTGTATTTTCACATTTTTCAACATTTTCCGTTTCAAGTTAATTCTGTACTGTCTGTACCTATTCATCAACGTATCCTGGAAAAAAATATCAAGTAAACAGTATCAAGATTTATTAAAATTGAGCTCTGCAGTTCTATTTAGAAGAAAAGAGACCGAACATGCATGCATGAATTGCTCACAACAGCTCAAATTCAAATTGTTGATTAAATCAAAGAACATCATGCAAAAGGCTCTGATGCAATGAGGATGCAATTATATCAGCTGTTATTAATGTAACACTTCAGTTAAAACAAGGAAAGATTTTATAAAAGCCTTGCTAAACTTCAAAACAGCAATCAATCAATGCATCATATGGCTTGTTAAGACCTCTATTATATAGTATGTATAAATCTGACTTATTACAGCTTCATTCTCCCAATACTGAGACCTCATATGCATGTAATCTCCAATTCTCACCTCATTTACAAACGCGTACATGCTAAAACTCACTGATATCTACATAATCATGTAGTGAATGTATGATGAACATTAGTAATAAATAAACGCTGAGGGAGAATAAAGGAGATATGAATGGTTAACATCAGTACAAAACTGTAGACATTCAACAAGCCGAAAGAAACTCATCCTTTGTAAGGTTTGTTATATATTATATTATATTATATTATATTATATTATATTATATTATATTTTTCTGTAAAATGCAAACAAAAGCATGCACATCAACCTCAAATGAGAGCTTGACTAAAAACAAGTTAATAATTTAATAATTAAAGTTAAATAATTTAAATGTAATTTTTGGATTTTTAAGTCATTTGGAGTGTTGGTGTTGCCAGCTTTACTTTAATTCTTATATTTTTCTGTGCTAACCATCAATTCTAACATTATAGATATATATTATATTTTATTATATATATATAATATATTTATATATACACATTTCAGACCGCATATAACTTGAATATAAATCAACTAATATAATATTTAATTAAACACAATTTTTACTAAAGATTCTTCAAAAAGAAGTAAAATTATTTACATAATTTGAAAAAAAAGGGTAAGTACTTTATTTGTATAAAATGCCAGTTTTTCCACATCTAATTTGAGTGCAACAGCCATAATGCAAATGAGGCACAGGAAAACAAGCTGACTTACCATGAGAGTTGAGCTCTTAGTGACTTCTCCCTGATTCTCCTTAACTCTTTCCTCACCCCAGCTCTTTGACGCCAAACAGCAAATGCAGACTTTACTCTACCATTCTCCTGCAGGAGGCACACTCTCTCCAGACTTCTCCTTATGTCCCGTGTATTCTCTAAGACATCTCTCCACTTCCTGAGGGTTACTGCACAGATTTCAACAGCTGCCATCACTCCCAGTCTCTCACCTCAGCAGATCCCCATCACATCTGCAATGAATGAGCCTCAGGCGCAGTGCTGTCAGTGTCAGGGGCCCTTACTGAACGCTGTCAGTCATTCCTGACTTAAAACAGGCTTTTATTTTTAATTTTTTTGCTTGACCTCCACCTACTGTACCTGCTAACATCCGCCTGGAAAGCATCCATTGGGCTCTGGCGCTCAATCGTGTTAGCTTTTTCTTCTGAACGGAGAAGTGCCAGCAGTGCAGGGTACGTCTGGTGCAGAGAGGTTTACAGGAATCAAATAATGTGGTAGCAGGTTTATACTGTGTCCTACTGCCAAACTCCAATTTGCATTCAATGCATTCTATGGCACCTTTAAGATTATTTTCTCAACATAGTATCAACTACTGATACCCACATTCATTTTTGACTGAACTATCATTTGGATGTCTTTGGAAGACTTTTGTGTTTCACATCAAATACAAATTCATGTTATTTCTTAGGTAACACTGTATTTGGCTAGTCCACTTTAAACATTCTACTAACAGTAAGTAACTTTGCAACTACATGTCAACTATAGCAATCATTAGAGTATTAGTAGACTATCTGCTAAAACTTTATTTTGATGGCTTCACAACAAACAGAAACTTTGCAGTATATGTCAACTTATTCTACAAACCCCAAACCTACATAACAGTCTACTTTGAGAGTTAGTAGACATGTACTGTAGTTCCAAAAGTTACTTATAGTTAGTAGAATATCTAAAGTGGACTATATTATTAAATAAAGCTGTAACTATTTCTTATTTACATGTAATGCAGGGTTTTCCCTTTTTTTTTATACTTACATTCATACTAAATTAACGGTAACAATAATTAAGCAACACATTTGGGAAACCTTGACATAATGCTTCATGCGCTTCATGTTGTCGATAACAGTGAAAGGAATATATGTTCTTTATCTGTGTAGTTTAATATAAATACTGTACATGATTATGTGATAAACAAGTTAGGTCAAATGTAATAAAAAAAGCAGTCTCACTGTACCCTCTCATTTTGAACAAAATCATTATCTAAGTCCCTGAATATCTGGGGCGTGAGCATGAGACATTTGGACAATTTTCTAGACTTCTTTAAAATTTTCGACTGATACAACGGATTAAAATGGTTTCTGTGTCTTCATGTTGAGATTAACTATAAGTTGTATCCTTAATGAAATTTTTCCCCTAACAGTATTGGTGCCTTTTGTGTTTCATGGCAGAAAATCAGCCGTACAGGAGAATGGCATGACAGCGATGATGTGAGAGACTCTTACCGGCGCAAAACAAACAGTTTTTCTCTGTCTTTTTGAAGGGTCTCTGCTCTTTTCTTCCAGATATGGAAGGAATAAAGAAGGTTGCTCTTCTGAATGGACTGAATCAACTTCTCCAATTTCTTCTGATTGTTCCTGATCTTCCAGTCCATCCATGCAGATGATAACAAATGCCTCCTACAGTAGTAACAGAAAGGTGCACATCTCATACATAAGAGCAAAATCGGAAAATGCAATCAACATTTAGGGGAATAAGAAGCACACTGCTTGACACAAACATGGCTGTAACACAGACAGAATGATTGTCTGTACCTGTTATGATGTGTGGCCAGCTGTGTTCTCTGCCAGGTTAATGTCCACAGGGACCAGGCTCTGCTCTGGAGTCTTCTGTCCCACCAAACACAAGCCCACCACTCCTGCTGTCTTCCAGAGAAACGTCTTAAACACACCTGGCTCCAGAGCAGCCAGTGCTTATACAGTACCAATAAACTGTCAGGGTGTAAAACATATAAAAACAGTGCATGCACAACTAGATATTGACATGTTCTGTTTCTAAATGAAGTACCAAATCAGCACCCAGTGATGCACTCATAATCAATTTCAATGCAAAATATCAATGGAAAAATCCTGGTTTCTGTCCAGGGCTGTGCCACAGGCTATTCTATGTCATAATAAGTTAACAGCAGAACTGAGCCAGATATCAAGGCACTTCTTACTGATAATGAATCACAGCCGTTCTGAGCACAGGCAGGTTCCTGCAGCTGGAGCATGTGCTCATCAGCACTGAAGCTCTGCGGGATTGAAGGAGTCGTTTTCTCAAAGCTTCTGTGTTGCGCTCATTGTGGAGTGAGATCTTCAGGTGTCTGCTCTCATAGTGATTCTTCCACTGTAACAGAATGATGGTATCAATGGTGTGAATACCAATTATAAGGCATGTCCTTTGAAAACTGTGCACTTTTCAGCATAGGTGCATTTCCACTGTGAGAGACATAATCTAGAAAGAAAATTTCAGAAAACACATTGTATGATTTTTTAATAATTAATCTGGGAGTTAATGTGTCAAATAAGTATTTGTTCACTTGGGTCAGAAATGTTTAATATTTGGTACAGAAGCCTTTGTTAACATTTCCAGAGGTCAAATGGTTCCTGTAGTTCTTCACCAGGTTTGCACACACTGCAGGAGGGATTTTGGCCCACTCCTCCATACAGATCTTCTCT
>JAUCMU010000143.1:20935227-20970275 GCA_032275025.1 Enteromius treurensis
TATTTATTTTATTATTTAATAAATGTTTTCATTGGTGATGCTAATCAACAATTTGTTGTCCCTTTTCTTCCAAATGAAAATCGATAAGGGAATCGATAAAGAATCGAATCGTTAAGCAGAATCGAAATCAGAATTGGAATCGTAAAATCTTATCAATTCCCATCCCTATTCACCAATGATTATTGGTGTGTAGTAGGTGTCTTTTGCAGTAGCTGGCATGTGATTGGAGTTGCCACAAGCTTAGTCCGTCATCCATGTCTGACCATTCGCTCGGCGCTCCATTCATCTGTTCGTCTGGTTTGTACCAGCTGCAGACATGGCTCAGGAAAATAAACCAACGCGACCTCTATGGGAATGATTTTATGTGTATCAAATCTCAATTCTTGGTGTTTGTCCAAATTTGTCATCCTTATTAGAGCAGCTGTGAATGTGATAGGCATCTCGATGCATTGTTCTGTAAAATGTTCATCTCAAGGGCATTATGCAGCGCCTAGTCTTACAGGGGCAGTAGAACTATAAATGACATAGGTGTGAGATATGTTATTGAGTTAGTGTGCAAGGTGGTCTAGTTTCTAAACTTTATATATATACATGCTATTGTATGGCTTTAAAGTCTGTTGCTGTTGTTTTTAATTAATACATATTTTCAGCAAGCATAGATTCATACAATTGACCAAAAGTCCCTAACTTAACATTATTACAAAAATAATATTTTAAATAAAGTCTGTTTTTTTCTTTAGACTTTTATCAATGGGTCTTGAAAAATGCATCAAAATATGAAGCAGCACAACTGTTTGCGTCATTAATAATAATCTGAAGTTCTTCTTCTTTGGCAGCCAATCTGAGTGTTAGAATGATTTGTGAAGGATCACGTGACACTGAATACTATAGTAATATAAAACTGTTAAAAAACAGTTCTTTAAATTGGAACAACATATAAGTGCATATGAAACCCTAAATAAGTATACAGCTGTTATTTTTACAAATAAATAGAATTTAACATCTGCTTGGCTTTAGTTTTCATTCAGCTCATTTATTAAGTCTAGCTTTATCATAGCGTTAAATATATTAAAAATATTTATTTAAATGTATGTGACATTTTTGGGAGGACGAAATTCCAATTACAAGCAAAGACACTCATATTACTACAGCTGAGCATGCTAAAGGAAAAACATCTGGCGAGTTGTGAAATGCTGCTCTTTTCTGACCGATCGTAGTGGAGTGTGTGATGAAATGTGTAAATGATGAGTTCCGATAGCGAGCAGGACAGATGGCGTGTCTGGGTCATGCTGGGGTCTAAACCAGCACAGGGTTGACAGATATCTGTGAGGGGTTGGAGGAGAGTTACGTTGTGTGTTTGTAAGAGCCTGCACAATACAGCACTATGAAAAGCTTCTTGTAAAGTTATGTCCATCAAGGTTTTATGCAATCTGTTTTCTTCATTAGCTTTGTCTTACTAGATTGATTTGCTAAATTTAAAAAAAGTGCCGTATTAGCTTGTTGTTCAAAGTGATTGAGTTGATTCAAACGCTGAGACTCCGAATGTTCTCTTCTGTTGTAGAGGAAAAGTCTAAGGTTGAGTTCTTAAAGGACGTGCTGTTCCTCTGTTGACCTTATACAGCAAAGTTATGTTTTCGTTTGCCTCATGACCACATCTAAAATGGATGGATAGTTTATATATAAAAACATTGATCTATGCAGCTTATGCATCAAAGGAGCTTTTCTGTTATGGAAGCTTTTCTATTCTCAACTTTGTTTACAATAAAAAAAAACTTTGAGATTGGTGTTGTTAGTAAATGTCCTTAGTGTGAATTCATATCATTCCTCAGAGCAAGTTACTCTAAAGAGATAATTAGCAGATTATTTTCCAAGTATGATTTATGATCATGAGCCGAACGCTTGCGTAGTGATGGTCCTGTGGGTGGAGAAAAATAAACCAATTGCATCATTCCCTTTTGTTTAACAGTCCAGTCAAATCCAGATGGTTGCATTCAGGTCCTGTCCAATGTTATTTCCGACTGAATCTACTGTTTCACTGAAATGTCACATTATATAAGATTCATGTTGTCTTGAATCATTAATTGTGAATATTCTTAATTGTTTTGCTCTCTGTTTTACACCCAGTGCTGATGTCCTAGCTGTTTTTATGGAGAGCTGGGCTGGATGCAGAATTCAGATGTAGAGAATCCTTAATGATGATGATGATGATGACAATGAAGACTATGTTGCTGCTGATCGCTGTACTTCTAACTCAGGCGATTCAGTCCCAAGGCAGACCGGCCACACAAGATGAGAGTAAGTCTTTTTTGTACTACTCCTATTGTATTGTGTCTCCGTTGAAGATGTGTTAATAATAAACCGTGTCTCAGACACTTTGCAATTAGGCAACCTGAAATAGTTTTTAAGTTGGCCGTATCCTTCACTTTCATGGCAGTTTTTGTCTTCTATTTTTAATCCACTTAATGTTGCTTAAGGTTTCTTTCACCAAAAACAGGAGGGATTGTTTTCCACCCTCTGTCTGAGTCTAAATTAAGCAGACTGTATGTTGCAACAGTAGTATTAGGATTTCTTCATAAGAATATTTAACTCACAGTGACCTCAAGCTTATATGCAGGTATCTGTCTGCACAATACATCAAAACATTTCTTCTTCTTAGGATGTACTGTAAAAATGGGATTTAAACAATTCCAAGTTCACTTCTAAGCTAAACAAGATTCAACGCAGGTGTTTATTCTAATTCAAGGAGAAGTCATTTGTTCATCCAGTTTGATTATACTTAAAACGGAGAAGATGAACGAAGGTCTTATGGGTTTGGAATGACACGAGGGTGAGTAATTATCAACAAGTTTTCATTTTTGGTTGAACTAACCCTTCAAGAGACAGGAAAATGCTGTCCCCATTAAAATAAGCTATGCTGTATGAATATACGCACATTCTCAAACCATATTCATATCTTTAGTGTGCTGTGAGTCATGTGCCAAAGGGGAAACGCATTCTACACTGAGCCGTGGAAGTTTACACTTGGATACCATTCGTTCTCCATTTCCACCTCATATCCAAAATAGTAATTTAAAACCCTAAGGACTTTCATGCACTTAAGTCATAGACAGAGAGTGAAAAAGGGAAACGGATTGAAAAAAAACAACACACCACCAGCTGAAATGAAACCCTGAAAAATGTGTCCTTTGGCAACATTCCAGCTTAGCGAGTGCCTGTGGCTCTCACAGGCCCAAACGTGCTTCCGTAGCTTCATCTTCTTTTGGATTTCGGAAACACAGTGTTCCCAGGAGACTTCTAAATGCCTTACATTACAGTTACCACTATTATAAAGCAAGCGGTCACTTCTGCTCTGGCCGACTGCGGAGGCTTTAAATAAACACAGTAGGTTTGAATTTACCCCAGAGCTGGAGGTGTGAAATAGCTGCCATCTGTACCCTCCGGCTATTCAAAAATACCTCACTTTTCTCTTCCCCCCCACTATCTCTCTCTGTCTCCCTACCACCATCCTCCTTTTGTAATGAAAAGGTATTTGTTGTCAAGAGTTGACTACCGGAGACGCTATAAATTACTGCTTTTAAAAGAAGACACAGAAAGTACTCCGCCCTGTGGTGCTATTCCACAGCGGAGATCGTGTTTCTGGGAAAACGAAGCACGTTTTCTTGTGGTTGAGTGCAGAGTTATGAGACCTGTGGGTAGAGAGCATATACCTATGTGCAGTTGGTAAATACTACCAAGAACAGAGATTTATTATTGTAGACTTAACTGGGGGGTTAACAAGTGGGGGCTATTTTGTTGATATCTGACTATTTTGTTAATGTATTTGAGTTTCCGGTTGCCTTTTTAGGATACTTCCCTAAAAGATAATGTAAGGAGGAAAACCCAACCCAACTAAAACGTGATGGATTACCTTTTACCCACTTAATGCTTGACAGCCAAATGGCCAGGCATGATGATACCCTATACGCGTTTCCTCTACTCCTCCTCTCCCTCTTCCTCCTGTCAGGACAGAGAGCACTTTTCCCTCTCTCCCCTCAGGCCTCCTGTGGTGTAAATGATAGTTACAGCTGTTGATGAGTGACTGACACTCCAGCATTTGGTTACATTTAGTTTTCTTTCCCTAGGTTGGAATACAACCTGCACAAACAACAGGATTTCCCTTAAGTAGTGTTTCAAATTTGTCTAAACACTTTTTAATGGTTTAGGTTTGCAAGACTTTCAAAGGCCCAAAATCTATTTTATTGAAAGTGAAAATAAAATTCTAAGTCATTCAAAAATGTAGCTTTTCCTAACGTACAAATGAATACATTACACCTTAAGAATTTCATATATGTTTTTTAATGCTGATAAAATGTGGTTTTGTTAGTATATATGTGCATATACATATATAGATGGATGGATAGATGGATGGATAGATAGATAGATAGATAGATAGATATTTTTAGTGCATTTTTGTTTCAGTTTTAGTAATTTTTTGTTTAGCTTTTTTATTTTCTCTTATTTCCTGGAGCTAATTTTCATTTTTAGAAGTTATTTAAAAAATTTTTTTTTTTTTTTTAACTATTTAATTTTCTTTGAAAAACTTTTTAATATTTTTTTAAAATATTATAAATCTTTTAAAGTCTTTTTAAAAGTTTAACAATATCAACACTGTTCTGTTAACCTCTAAAGAGCCATGCGCACACTACTCATCTACCAAAACAAAGACAATCAGCCTTGTACTCTGTGGCAATACAACACGCTCCAACTAGTCATGGATGCTATGACAAGTTATATAATATATTCAATGAACCAGCTTTAAATCAGTATATTGTAAATCATTCAATAGTGTCCCCATAATACGCAATACATAGCTTTCAGGGATATAGAAAAGCATTGTTAATATGTGTGTTTCCATCTGTCTGATTTCTGACATTCGTGATTAATGTCCACTGATGCATTTTAATGCATGAGTCCTTTCTTATTCTTGCCACATCATTTTTGCTCTCCGTAGAACAATCTGACTCTGTAGAAGGAGATGAATAAATACTTTGGGGTAACAATGGCTGTGATTCAAAGAAGCATGCTGATCTCATTCCGCCTCAGACCATGTGCGTGCATACATGGCCACATTTGCGTGTAGGCAAGCAGTGATGATGTTTGTCCAACCATGGCCATTGTGAACAAATGCCATTAGCAACCAAGTCCTGATGTGGGCTTTAATTGACGCAGGCTAGCATAAGACAAGTTAGATTAGTGTTAGAAGAGGTGTGTGTGTTTCTTTTGGTATCGCACCTTCACTAATCAGTGACTGTGAGTAAGAATAATCAAATTTGCTCGCAAAATAAACGTAAGAGTCACATTCCAGTTTCTGTATATTCAATTCTTTGTCACTGTGCGCATTCTAGTCTGAGACTGAACCTTTGATATCTCAGGCGCAGATCACTGGGAGAAAGAAGTGAAGAAGGGGTCATTTTCTTTTGGCCGTTTCTTTGAGTTTGCTCTGGCTTTTTCTCTTCTCTGTACTTGACCATCATTCTCTCGTGAAAGGAAATCCCTGTGGTCATTCTCTTCTTGTATTGCTTCCCCTCTTGTTTCCAGTCCCCTCTGCCCTTCCTGCACGCCGCCTAGGTCTCACTCGCTGACCTCTCGTTTTGTCCATCGCCAAAAAAATTTCCTTTCATGATTTACTGTAATTAACTTGATTTTCAGGAACGTCAATCTTTTTTTTTTTTTTTTTTAAATGGCTTGAAGCAGGAAAGAAAAAATGCAATGGCTATTCCAGCTGGGTTGCTTTTCCGAAAATATAGACTTTAATCTGGTCACACAATCTGGAAGATCAACAGCCTTGAGATTCCATGAGGAGTGACTCTGCCATATGAATTGTAATAAAAAACAGCATTGTAATAAAGTGATTGCTACGCTATATGCACACTAACAACTCACAGCCATGTTTTTAGTGCTGTCGCACAGCTACTAAATATATATACACATATTAATTATATATGTGTGTTTGTTTCCCCATCATAAATTTCTCCTTTTTTCCAGTTAATACCCCCCTCCCATAACTCCCCAGTGCAGTAGTTGTGCCAGACAACATCTGGACTCTATAGCTTGTACACCGGTGCATGTCTTCAGCTTGTATTGCATGGTGTTTTGTTCTTTTAAAGTGACTGATGGCTTGGTAACATGCCACTATTTAATATCCTGGAAGGAAGCATGTCGATTAATGGCTGTAAATCATAGAGCAGCTGCATCATTTTCTCCCTGTGTGATTACTGTAGAATATTCTCACTTGATACCTCACAGTAAACAGCTTCTCTGGTGACTGGTGCAAAATGTTTTCGGCGTCTGCTCTGCTCAATCGAAAACGGCTAAAGGAAATTACAACCTCTTGTGATGATCAGTGAATACGAATTTCTCATCAATTATTATGTGAAACATTTCTGGCTCAAGTGAGGCTGTGCTGTTTTTAGGGTGGATGTGAGTATCTTTGAATGGACCCAGGTTAGTTGTAATGAAACTATTTTCATGCAAGTATACCGATTTGTTTTCTCCAGCAGTGTTTTTTTATATTGAAACCACACTGGCATTCAGAAGCATGCGGCAATTATATAACGAAGGTAGATTTTAACTGAATGATTGATACTGCGTAAGGGTATTTTTTTTTTTTTATAAATGTCTGGTTGGGGATAAGTTTCCACATGTTAAACATAAGTCATTAATTATGCTTTTCATTACTATAATTAGAGACTATGTTTTCGCTGTTTCACGAATGGCAGGTTTCACTTTGACTGCTTAGCCTATATACTGCCTGCTATTGGGGCATGTTGTCACAAAAGACCAATTAAAGGTCCAGTTCCAAAATATTAGAGAGTGTTGTTTCTCCCACCCCCTCCTCCTAAGACTCAACGCTCGCATGGCTGCCAAATTGAAGACATGCAATGAGAATGAACGCAATTGGTAATGGAAGGCAATTGGCGCTTTTCCACTGCGTGGTACGACTCGGCTCGGTTTGCGTTTCCAGTGCTTTTTAGTAGCGCTTTAGAGTGGGCGGGATTATTCACATGTCGTTATAGTTGCGCCGTCTCTACTGCTGTGACATCATCGTAAACGCGCCACAAAAACGCAACAATGGAGCATTTTTCATTCCGCGTCGCCCCATCAAGCTCTCACTGGATCCGCACCTCGGCTATCAACGAGAGGAACGTCTGTACTTCCTCAATAGACCACGAAACAGCCATTTTTGATAGATACAAAAAGGTGCATTTCTTCAAACAAAACAGTTGCGTCCGATCCTTCGCTGGCTGTGCTGAATCTAGCGGGTTTGTTGTGTCTCGTGTCGCAAGTTCAGTGAAGCAGTAATGACGATTTTCTTTTGGTAACGTTTTGGTAAGGGTACGGCTCGCTTGGAACCTCCGCTAAGGTGGTACTAAAAAAAGGACCAGGTACCAGGTACTGTTAACAGTGGAAAACCCCCCAAAAGTGAGCTGTACTGAACCGTACCGTACACTACTATGCAGTGGAAAAGCAACATAACTGTTTCCACTGATATATTTAATGGTTTCTGCTTCAGAAAAACAGAATGAATATGAAATTGTGACTGAAATGCACGCCATGCTCTGCTTTACAAAATGTAAATCTGCATTAAAATCCTTATTGATAATCGAGCCGTTGTCTGATGAAACCAAGTACACATAATATGGCTATGCTGTGATTTTGTCTATATGTGCATGTAAAATAGACTTAGAAGCAACATAATATCTATTTTAACTGAAAGCCCTGCTCCTCTCAGCCGCTCGCAGAACAGAACAGACGCAGAGAGAGGTGTGTGCGCGCAGAGAAGGCAAGGGCTCGCGCTAGCGCGGCAGTACCGGGCACTCGCTTAGGTTTGTCCAAGAAGTCTCTAAATTTGTCGCTAGTCGCTTTTAGGGAAAAATGTCGCCAAGGGGGTCTGAAAAGTCGCTAAATTGGCAACACTGATCTGTAGCGACCGCAAAGAATGATGGCCACGCCTGGGCTGATGGGAATTGTAGTCCCCGCTACCTCCCGTTCGCCTTAGCAAACTTTTCTCAGAAGACCTATTGTTTTATCGAGTCATGCGACCACAATACGTTACATCCCTAATCTGATTGGATAATGATGTAATCATGAAATGATGGACCAGCCATGTTAATTATCTGCGCGTACTCCTCCCGAAATGTGTTTATAAACATCATTTTTTCCCATACATTGAAAGTGCATTGTAGCCATAGCTGTCAAGCAAGATTTTTAATTTACAAAATAAACAAATACATATATAGCATCTAAAAGTTGCTGCCGTTGACACAACATGTACAAATCTGTACATTTAAAAGTATTTTACTGTAAAATGAATTAAAATATGTCAGTTAACGCACACAACCTCTCATGTAATATGCAAGTGGTGTTTTGCATTATGCATGAATCTCTCTTCCAGATACACTGGAATAAAGATTTGAATGAATGAATGAATGAATCAATAACATTCATTCCAAATGGCGCAAGATGGTGAATGAAGCACAAACAATGTTGATTACAAATATACTTCATTCTAAGAGGTATCAATGAGTGGATCTAATTAAAAATAGACTATTGCCCTGGCAACAATCCACAAAATCTTTTGTACAGGCAAAAGCGCCGCTCCATTTCCTTTAGAAAATGTCAAAATCTAGCTTTGTGATACATGCACAAATCAATTTCATGCATTTGAACAATTGCACTTTTAGGTGTTACGCAGTCATGCTCCCGTATTGACTTTAATGATCTGATAGCATGAGTGCTTAACTGGGCCGTTTCTCATTGTGTTTCGCTCCTTTTATTCCCTTCTATTTTTTCATTAGAAATCTCATCTTACCTCTTAGATCAACAACAACACAGCAGCTTCGACCCAAAATCTCATCCATCTAAATTCATAACAGCTCATTTAAAATGAAAGATGAATACTTGATCCGTGCTGTCTGCCGACATGAGCGAGATGAAGGCGAATCTGAGCGAATATATGAATACTGAATGAACGGTGGCAATGAGGAACTTGGGAAAACAGCCCATGGCCACTTCATTCACAATTCAGAGGGATGCATGGCTGCTGCATGCGTGTGCTGTTCTGTATATGTTTGCACCATGTAATTACCAGCATGCTGCCGGATTTGACCTTGCTTTCCACTGAATTCTAAAGAGTGTAGCGATAAACCGCGCAGATACTGACTGCTGGGTGTTTGTGGAAACACAATGGGGCCAGAAAGTAATGACATGTATTGAGAGCAGTCTTCATGCCGATCCCCGGAGAGTCGGTGGAAAAACTCAGGGCGCGGGGAAGTTCTAACCTCATATTCTGCAATTCTAAATGGGTCCTGAGGGATGGGCACATCTCTGCAGCCCAGCGGTCAGGAGAGAGATGCTTTCTTGCAGAATATTGCTATCCGGGGACTGCAAAACCAATAGAACAGAGAGAATAGAATTTAGCTTTCTCGTTTCTTCCGACTTCCTCGTCCTGGTCTTCAAAACGTCCACCGTGTCAATATGATATTTTCCCAAATGGATTGTTTTCCTCACTCCACAAACTTTTGAGGACACAGAAGGCTCTGTTCCGAAACCTACTAAGCTGCCTTCCCAGACAGCATTCTTCATGCTGATAGGCATCATGGTCGAGCTCCTAAAAGAGATTTGGTCACAGTCGAAGGCAGCATTGCATATGTTTTTCACTGATAAGTCAATCCCAGAATATACTGCGACGAGCTCAGTAGAATAATTCATAAATCTTGACTGTACATATAAGCCTATATATATTTTATTCAGGTGAAAAGTATGAATAAAAAGTAAATCACTGACCTACGCAAGTTACAGGATACGCGAACGCCGGAAGTGAAATGTTCATGGTTGTCTATCAGAGCTAAAAAATGATATAAATACTGTTCAGTTTCTCACAAAAACCGATCGTTTCGTGTCTTAAGACATCAATGTATCGTCACGAGCCACAGGGTGTAATTTGGATTTGTCTGTGCATGTTTTTTTTTACTTTGAAAGGTTTGGTCCAGTCCCTCAGTCTCCATAGTTTAATTCATACATGTATCTCAAAAAACATTTGTGCTGGACTCATTCGGTGGTCGAGGGGTTTATTATGAGATCCAATGACACAGTAAGTCAATTACGAGGTTGGGTTATAGGATGCTGCCTTAGGCATTAAAAAGCAAAGGCAGCCCACTAGGTTTTGGAACAGAGATACTGAATATATTTCAAATTCGTATCCCGCTTTCTTGGGTCACCGGTACATTTGCTTGCGCAGGAGCGCCCCAAGGTCTCTTTATTCGGCTGTCGCTATGGAAATGAGATTTCTGCAGTTTTACTCTTTCCTGAGCCACTTGGTCTGGCAGGAGATCTTTCGGGAGCGCTGGGATGACATGCTGAATGTTTATTTAGCTGTTAGCTGTCACTGTTGCATTACTACTTGATAGGGATGTGTCACAAAAAATATCAACATAGCCGAGATAGAGACCGCATGACTCCCGAAAACTGATGGACGGCTTTAGATGGATCATGATTTTGAAAAAGAGCAGATTGCTCATGTGGGTGAAGCAATAGGAGCACTGCTGAATACATGAGTAAAAGTAGAAAAAGCTCCTAAAAAACTAAACCTTACAGTGTGATGCCAGGAAGAAGCTCCACGAAGAACATTTATATTACTTTGGAAAACCATCAATGTGCTGGTGGTTTAATTACCCTAGAAACCAATATTATTGATTTGAAGAAACTTCAAGAGCATCTTAATCTCTAAAGAATCACATCGTCAATAAAAATCGCTCTTAATAAGCTGAAGTGTTTCAAATGAATGCAAGGTTAGATATTTAGTTAATCCATTGAGAATTCATAGGATTGTGCAATGGTCTATTTGTGAGAGGTGTTTATGGAGTTTTTCCTCTTCTTCTTCTTCCTCTTATTTTTTGTTTTTATTATTTAAGCCTAAATAAAAACTCAGTAGAAGGACCAGAAATTTTATAGTGAATAGACCTTGGTGAAATATGGTGGAGCCCTATGCCAACTCTCAAACTAAAGTACTGTACATAATTTTACAACTTGTGAGCTAGAAAAATAAGGATGTAAATTTCAATAGCTCAAAAATGGCATTGGAAAATGAAAAAAAGCCCAAAAAAAAGCCTTAATTGAAGGTTTTTACTTGAATCATTACCAAAAACATAGTTAACAACAAACCTAATGCAACATGTAAAATAGCAATAATAAATAAACAGATAAAATAAACTGGTAAAGTGCAAACCGCACCTCACAGCCTATTACATGTTTCAGCACAGGCTCAAGTTCAGACTTCCTGGATTCAGTTAATAGCTGAGTAATATCATAGATTGATCTTATCATGAAGAGCAGTAATGCTATGTGTCAGGTTAGTTCTATTAACACTATATTAAGGTTAATGTAAGGCATCAGTATTTCTTGCAGTGTTGTGCAGATCAGCCCTGGGATTCACACAATCAATGAAATCTTTAGATTTGGCTACGAGGCACGGGTTTGTGCTTAACTGGGGATCGGGCAAAAAAAAACATGCAATAGATAATGAAGGCAAGACAGTGTAGGAAGGAAATTTGATCTTGCCTTTTTCCATTAAATATGAAAAATGGATGTCCTAGGACATGCGTTTATTTCCAATATTTTGGATTTTGCTTTTTTAAAATTCCAATTACATGATTTTCCCTGCTATCTCATAACTCTCACTTGTCTCTCACCCTGTGGACCTCTTCTCTTGATCTCAGCACCCTGACATTGATTTTTCTGTGTATCCGCTCTTGCTTTATTGTTTAATGCTGTAATATTTTTTTCCCCTCTCCCTCCCTTTCTCTGCTTATCTCTCCTCCTCTCCCTTTTTCTCTCGCTCTATCTTGTAACATCATAACCCCCTTCCCCCTTGTTGCCACACCGTCACTATTGGTGTGAACATTACAGCACACAGAAAGGGGAAGGTCTCTTTCTCTCTCTCTCTCTCTCTCTCTCTCTCTCATTCATTCACTCACTCACTCACTCACACACATGTGCACTGAACTCACAGAAGAGCATGGAGAACATCGGAACGCTTCCTCAGAAACACAGTATGTACCTTTCAACAATGTCTCATTTTATCTCCTCTTTTAATTGCTCTTTCAGTCTACGTTGGATCATATTCTCCTGATGTCTCTGTACTTTTTAATTAGTGCATTCCTGGTTTTGCCTTTGAGTCCCTTGTGGAACTGTTGCTTCTGGCGTTTCTCTGCATGCTTGACATCATTGCGAGAAAAATCACAAGTCTGTAAATGACTAAATGAGACATATGACCTGCGGTGAAGTTTTTTTCAGTACATGATCTCATGTTCATATCGCATGTCAGTGATACCTGGATTAGTGTAAAAAGAGTATTATAGTTATACTATCAAACAGATCTTTTTTAAAAAAGGACTGGAAATTAACGCTTTTATTTTGAAATAAAAAAAAGGAATCGTTAAGATACATGAATCAAATTGTTTATAGGCATGCATTATGTTTATAAACATATTAGGAATATTAGACTGTTTAATATGCAGCTGATATCTTGAGGATTGATTTCTACCTGATTTGACCCTTGAAATGGTTTTAAGCAGCGTTATCTATCATAATCTCATTGATTTACTGATTTTAAAAAAACATTCTTAACTTTCACTGGTTAATTTAGACACTAATTAGTTTGTTCGGTTACCTGACGGAAGAAGTGCACAGGACTGAAGGATGTTTTTCCATTATACCTAATAGCTGAAACGGATAAGGCAGGGAATGAAGTCAGGCTTGATATTAAGAATGATGGCGGCTGTGGTATAAAGAGAATCAAAGATTTACCGTGAAACACTTATCTTTGAGCCCGGTATCAAAAACTGCTTTTGGATCAAAATGCTCTCAGATCTATGAGATGCAAAGATTACAGGGAATTGCGATTTATGTTCCAGCTCACACAAAGGCGCAAATGCTCTTGTTGCAAAAGTGTTTCAGATGTAATTACAGTGTAGTGACGGTGGTTTTAATATCCACTAACAAGCCCCGATGGCCCGAGATTTTTTCTTTATGAGGAACAGGGAGAAAAAGACACAGTATCTGCACATCTGTCCCGTGGAGAGATGCTATATTTCAGTGCTTCAGCCATATGCGCATTTTTCCTGTTTACCTGTGTCAGTTATAATAACAATGTGCTAATTTTATGCTAGAATTAAATCAAATAGAGCAAGAGAAATGTGTTACATAAATGTGCTCAGCCTGATGACTGTGCAAATGAAATCATTCATTGATAGTAGAATAATTCTGTCAAAAATGAAAATACTCACAGTCATGTTGCAAATGAAAATGAATTTGGTGGAATTAAATAAATAGAAAATATGCATAAGAAATCTGGCATCAGTTCAAAAACAGCTGCATTAAACACAAAACATTTAAGGCTGTAAACCGTTATATATGCATGGATGAGCCATGTTCAAACACCTGTGACTGCACAGTTCTACTGAAACCCTTCCGTTATAATCACTAATTCTAATGCAGTTTGCTGTTTCACTGTAGCTGTTGTGAAGCAGTTGCAGATATAGTTTGTGTGGTGTTGCATTTGAAAGTAATATTGCTTTCTTTTTTCTGTAAAACATATATGGAATTATGGAATTGTTGCATAATTTTTGAGCTGCTCTTTTCTATACAATATACAAAGTAAAGTCTGAGAAACAGATGACAATTTAAGTTATTATTCACTGAAAATCTTCCTCTCTTCTGTGTCTCTCAAATCTCATTGCTATTCAGGTGCATAGAAACTTAGCACATTAGTGTAATGTAGCTAAAATATTGCAGCATAACCACTTCTTTGGTGTTTCTTTTAGCAAAACGTCCCTTCCTTTCATTTTTCTTTTGTGTTCAAGAAAGAAAGCCATTCGTATTTGCAGTGACTTGAAGATGAATAAATGATACAAATGCCTACTGTAGACTTTATGGCACAAATTTCACTTTTTGTGGAAGTTGTGTAATTTTGTTTCAGCAGCTGCATAATAAGAGCTAGAGAATATGCTAATATTGTTTCCAACGAAAACTTTATAGTGTAGCCAGATAATTCTACATGCATTTATCTTACTACAAATAGCTTGGGAGTTAAGGTAAGCTTTTGATGCTGTAGTGCTGTATTGTTATTGCACTGCCAAACATTTGCATTATTAATAATTCACAGATGCACATGCTTTTCTGCAGTCCACCGTTAACATAATTGCTACAAGTCTCGTATAGAAAGGATATAGTGCTGTGTGTTATGTTGTTTCGGGATTTGTTTCAGCACCTGATGTGTGGACAGCTCCTAAAAGCAAACCGCTCACAGGATGAGTCTTCATCTCAGCATTTTTTTACGACTTAACATGATCTTTACGAATTGTTGCCTAAATGGTCTTTTGCGATGATAAATACTGCACAATTGCAAAGTATTAAATTATACTGTGTACCTTTTTCGTGCTACAGATATGAATGATTCTTCTAATCATGCAGCTTGCAGAATTTTCTAAGGGATTAGACTTTCACATTTTTACTTTTAAACGGCTTAAAGAAATTCTATAGAGCTGAACCATATCTAGAGACTCGACTATCATAGAGACTTGTGCTCTTTTGATTTGGACGAGTAAGCAATCTCATTACAAAACACCCTAGCAAACCACATAGCATATACAGTATAACACCTTAGCAACTATATAGTCCACCCACAGAACCTAAATATTGTGGCAGCAAGTTTTGTTCTTGATAACTTCACTCGCTTTGTAAACACACTGTAAGAATCATTTTAATATTTACTGTAAAAGATTTGATTTTTGTTTCTTCACTTTAGTCCAATTCAGTTCAATACTTATTATTATTATTTGCCATAAATTACTTGAAAAAAATTTAAATAAAAAAGTTGTTTTCAATCATAATACATGTGTTTAAATAGTGTAGGTCAGTGATCTGCAGCACTCTATCAGATTTCCTCTGAAACCCCCCTCCTCCCCCAGCTCTACATGTCTAGATCTGCTATAGATAATGTCAGAATTCAGCTCACAACAGCTTGTATAAATACTGGCAGTAACAAGCGTCCGCACTGCTGCTACTCTCTTGTCATGTTATCAGTCAATCAATAAACACATAAATAAACATGAGAGATGTAAATCTGATATAAGTCTATGACCTTTTCCTATTAAAACCTTGTGTGGACATTTACAGTACATCCTTCTAAAAAGTGCATAAAATGCATAATTAGCATTAGATCAGTAGTTTTGAATCTGCCTTCAGTCCACTTTTTCCAATAGAAAACCATTCATATAAATTCAGTTGTCTGATATAACTGATATAATGTTAATATACCAACCTATTAAAATAGTGAAATCTACTTTGTACCTTTGAAATACACTGATAACTACCTATTGCAGGTGGTGATGAGAAAGTCATATGATGAACCAAAGCTCATCACAAGTAACTTTTAAATAGTAACATATATAGAAGGTGCTCACAGTCATTCACACAAGCACTAAGCACCATCATGGTAAGAATTATTAAACTGAAATGTGCAAAAAACATTTTACATGTAACATACAACCCTAATAAACACAACTGATACAAAAAAAAAAAAAAAAAAACTAAGAAGAAACATAGTTATTTCAAAGAAAAAACATCAAATTCAAACTAAATTTAAAATGGGAATGTCAGTTTACGGTGTTTACCTGTAAATTCCCTGTAACCGTTTAACATTTAGCAGTTTTTTACCGTTAAAATCACTGTCATTTTTTACGGTGTGTCATATGTTTAGCATGCAGCTGTGCTTAATTACTGTCTTGCATGAGAGCACATGCACCACATTATTATTCAGAGATGTATATTATCATTTAATAGCACACCTCTAGCTCGCAACATAGCTTGCAACTTTTTCTCTGTTTGTGCATTTATCACCACTTATTTAATTAGAAAAAATGGCTTACAGTTGCTGGTGCAGAGTGTAACCTTCTCCGTTGGTGCAGTGGTTATTAAAAAAAGTATAAAAGTATCATCACATCCACCAAAAACGCAGAAGCAATTAAAACGATAAAGCTTTGCGCAAGATTCCACAAGAGTGGGTCGTCTGTCATCGTTTCAATTTAGAGCTCTTTAAAACTGGATTGCTTCCTCTAAGTATTGAGAAGTAAATTAAGCGTGCTGTCAGATTCTCTTTGCTTCTGAAACAGCCTTTTAGAGAAGATGTTTCTTGAGCTCACACAGCCATGAAATAGAGAGGACACTGGGATTTTACCCGAAGCCAACTGAAATACTAATAAAATGGTGTGTTTTAGCAGTTTCTGAGAGTAGCATAATCTTATATATGTGTGTTTGTGCTTGTAAAGGAGAAAGCCAGATGGGAATAATTATTTATCTCTCTCTCTCTCAGAACTGTCATAAACAGGATATAACTTGAGTCGTCTTAACGCAGGTGTCGGCTGATTAAATGGAGATGTTTTGTACCTCGAGGCGTTTCCTGTACTCGAATGATAAGATGTTTCATTCTTTGGATGAAATTGATTGTAGCAGGTTTTGACCTCAAACGACAGATGAAATAATTAGACATGAAAAGTTTTTGAAAACCTCAAGCAAACTTTCCAAATTGTTGAAGAAACAAAACTCTCTTTCTTTGTCTGTGTGATAAAAGTATCACATTGGATTTCATAGGCAATCTTAAGTTAAATGTCAAGTACATTTTTTTTCATTTTATTTAATTTTATGTCATTTTATGACAATTACACACATTTCCACGCTAAAATGCACACTAGTGTAATTGGTAAGAGCTGCAATTATTATGTTACTGCAACGAAAAACATCTTGTCCATGCATTTTTAAAGATATTTTTACAGTAATGACAAAAATATTTTGATATTTCTATGTTCAATAAAAAGAAAGAAAATGTATTCATGGCTTTCTTTCAGGTTGGAAAAGGGAGATCTTTTTGGAAAAATAATTGATACTTACCAATGTAAATAAATATCTTAAGCCTTTATTAAATATTTTACCGTAGAAATATGTCTTGAAATGAAGTGATATACAGATACTTATTTCCATTTCATTTGCATTGGATGGATTATTCTTTTCTTTGTAAATCACATTAGAGTCAGTTAGGGTCTTAAGGATCTTAAGGGCATGGGTGTAATGACTCTCCTACATCAGAAACCACTCGAGTCAATATCTTCTTTTTATTTAAACTTCTACTGAATAAAAACGTCTTTGGGTTTTGTCTTTCATCTACTCAGCAGCTGTAATCAGGTTATAAGTAACAGTGCTGACTATAATGCTTTCGCTCTATTCATCTTAGTTCCAGTATTCCCGCTTGGATTGCAAAATTGTGCTCTTTATTCCCATTCATTACTCTCTTGTTTAGCATTCACATTTTCTCATAGAATCCTTTTGTCTAAAATAACACAATATATTACGTATACAATAACATACTAAATAATGATTAATTCGAAAAAATAATAAAACATGTAATGATGTAATGTTTAAGATTGTAATAATAAATACTGTAAGACTGTATTGAGCATTCAAATTGAGTTTCATAGCATATGAAATTTATACCTTACTGTATAGTGCCCTTCTCAGATTTCATTTTTTGCAGTACAAATGTTGAGTGGAGATGTACAACAGCATATCATAAATTCTCAGAAACTCAAATATAGCCAACTCTGATCAAATCATATTGATGTTAATATCATTTCACATTGTTTATATTTGCCAATTTAAGTATAGTATGTGTCCAAAATAAATACTGATAGTGACACCGATATTGATATGTAATATTTTTTACAGTACTACACAGCTCTCAATGAAATTGGTTAATTTATGCATTTAATTTCGGTATAAATTTAATATTAATCTTTTCTCTCTTTAAAAAAATTCTACTTATATTAATATTGTCACGTTTATCAGCTGGAGTGCCCACAAACTCCAGTAGAGGGCACTCCACCACGGACTCTGTTATGTGTGTGTGTGTGTGTGTGTGTGTTAGCGCTGTCTGTGTTTCCCTGTTATAATTTAGGACTCTTATTGTGAAGTGTTGGTTACTCAATGTGTCTGTGCTCACTAGAGTGCGGATCGGGCTGCATTTTTCTGTCCGAGCCTGGCCCACGTCCGACAGAGCAGTAAACAAACCCGACCCGAGCCCAACAGGCATTAAGATATTTATGTCTGAGAACGATCCCAGCCCGATCAAATTTTTTTTTCTTATACTAACGACACATGCACTTTTTTTGTTTGGAAAGCCCGCTTTTATTTAGCAACTGTAGGAAGGCGTTCGGAAATGTCAACAGATGAGAGCATCAGCGGGGCATCATACGGGGCAAAAAGCGCCATTATAACACAGGTGCACATTCACGCTGTTGTGACCGAGCCTGACCCGAACCAGAGCATCCTTTCTAAATATCTGTCTGAACCCGGCCCGGCCCGTCGGGTACCATTGGGCTCGTGTTGGGTATCCATCCTCTAGTGCTCACCTGTCTCTTAGCTCCCCTGTTAGTTACCGCGACAACTCATTGGCCTTATTAAACCGTTGTGTCACCTTTAAAAACTTTCTGTGTTTGTAGCCTAGTTGCCGAGTATTGAGTGTTTACCCTTGTACAAAGCATTTCCTTGTGTTCCCTAGTCTTGTTTCATGTGTATGATTTCTCAGTGTACCGACCTCTTCTTGCCTTTGGATTATTGCTAAGTTTTGGACTAAGTCTTGGACTCTGTTTGCTGATCGACCGACCCTCACTGTATTTCTGGATTATTCTGTGTTTTGCCTCCACCATTGTTTGCTGCTTTCTCGACCCTGCCTGCTTGACCATGCCTTTTAATAAAGCTCTGCATTTGGAAATGCCTTGTCAGTCCCCTTTGTTACAAATATATTATGTTTATTTATTCATTTATTTAGTGAGCTGCCATGTAACAAGCAGGTTAATGTCAGCTAACATGTCATGAATAGTTAATGAAATTTGTTTGCCCCCCGCTTTTGTTTATAACATAAAACCACAAAGCTTATCGTCAGTTTTCACTCGGCGCTTGACTGAACTGATGTGAGATGAGTTTTATTCTGCTGTACTGATGACATCGTTCAATTAAAGCCAGCTCAGATGAGTCAGTACATTTATTCTTCACAAAATATTTATGAAAGTAAGGTTAATAAGGTTTTAGAGAGCATCTTCATGGCCTTTGGCCTTTCAGTCGGAGCTGGTTTGCGTCTCTTAACCCACACTCAGTGTACGGAAAGGTCAAGCCCTGTACTAATAGAGAAAGGTCAGGCTCCTTGAAGGTTAAAGCTTTGAGTTAGCATCAACAAGGATGTAACACGTGAGGGAATGCAACAGAAGTCTGAAAATGTGAAACAGTAGTACCGTAGATTCAAAAACCCAAAAGCTGGGTTTGAAATTTACTTAGAAGTACTGAAAGAATAATTGATGGAACAGTTCACCTAAAAAAAAAAAATGAAAGAAGAAATTCTGTCATTCACTCACTGTTTTGTAGTCCCAAAATGTTCATTCTTCCATGAACGTGAGCTTGCAGTGTGACCTAACACGCACAGATGGAAAATTAGTGCTGCATACACATCTAGTGCTGTATGTAGAATTCAGAGACCCTTTTATAGTGACACCGGTGGCCAATAACTGAACTGCAGTCAGCAACTTATTGCTCTTGCTTGCACTCATGCACACGTAACAAGAGACTAAACAAAATTCAGTCCCTGATATATTCACAGTGTAGTTCCTTCGCTTTCTTCATTTACAAGTAAAAATAATTTGCAATGTATATGAGACAACAGTTTAAATGCATCCATTCCTTTGCATGACATATGAAATTAAAGAACAGAATGGCTCTTTCAGCATTATCCAGCATTTGTTTCATGGGTTTCATGAAGAAAGTCCTTCCAAGTAAAATCAGCCTACAAGCTATCATAGAAATCCTAGCAAGTGCCCGTTTTTAAATTTTGTTTAAAGCTGTTCACACACCGGCAATAAAAAAAGGAATCAATACAGGATAATGGAAATTCTTACATACAACCTTTTTATGGGTCTATTAATTTATTAATTTCCTTCAGCTGAAACAATATGTAAAGAATCTAATACTCAATCATTTGAAGGTTTGATTTTTTATACATTACCACCACATCATTCAGAGAGATTGTACCCAAGATGCTCGCTCTTCCATTGCGCTTCCAGCAGTAGTAGGCCATACCTGAAATTGCCTTCGGTTTGATATCACTTCATATAATCAAAGTTCTTCAGCCAGCCATAATATTTTTAAATATTTACCACAGTTCAGCCTGAAGTATTTCACAGTAACTGTTATGGAAGTAACAGCATAGACCAGCAAGAATATGAGCCTCCAAACACTCCACAGTTGCAAGGATTTGTGTGATTGCTTCAGTCTGCAGCAACCACCAGCGGTCATCTCTACACTCTTAAAAATAAAGGTTCCAAAAAGGAGTTTTCACAGTGATGTCACAGAATGCCACATACTGTAGATGCCACAGTTCTTCAAATCAAAATTGTCTTAGCGGGAAGAACATTTCCACTACAGAAGAACCTTTAGGGCAATGGAAAGGTTCAGTAGATGTTAAAGACGTTTTATGGAACTATAGATGCCTGTAGAAAAAGAAAAAAAACTTGGTCCCACTTTATATTACTATATACTTACATTTAAATGAATCATACACTGCACCTTCTGTGTACATACATGTTTTTACATTGTACTTTTTTTTTACAAATACCTTATTTCTGTAATTACATTTATAATCACACTGTTCACATATTTCCTTATCTTACCCATATCTCACCTCAATAGCAACACTAATATTGCTTTTTGGAAACTCTGGAAATATTTCACAGGAAATAGGCAATAACTTATCATGAATGTTCACTCTCAAAGAATATTGTGCTGTCAATCAGTAGGCCCATGTCTAGATCCTGTACTAATATGTTCTGATATTTTCATAATCTCATTGAGTCTGAAAGTTTGACCTATTGAAAAAGCTGAACTTTAGCTGTGCACAAATTTCAGGACCACCTCCGTGTTTTGATGTCCACCAGGCTGCAAATAGTCAGCAGGAATGGATGGAAAAGGTTAAATGTAAGGCACTTCCTGTCACAAATAATACATCTGTGAAATATTCTGGGGCTGAAAGATATCTTTGAATCCTAGTCCTAGATTCTCTTCAAGAGACTTGCATTAGTTGCTCTCCGTGGATTAGAAGATGAATAGAATAGGCTAATGTTTGTTGGAGGTTTCTCTGCAAATTTTGGCTGTTCAAACACATGCTCTCTGCAGCGGTGTTATTTTTGAGGTTGATATTTCTGCCGGTTAAAGTGAAAGCTCATGCTGTGTAATATATTAAGCCTCTGCCTGGTTTGTAGTGAGAAGAGAAAGCCACCTTTAAAGACGCCATAGCAGCCTCCAATCCTGCACTGGAATGGATTTGAAATTGACTCCCGGTGGCAACGCTAATAACTCCTCAAATAAGAAGTATAATACGTTCCCCTTCCCGTGATGATGGAAATTTAGCTGAAATTTAGCTTATTTGCTTATTTGTGTCGCCTAAAGTCAGTGCCATGTATTGTGCTTACTCATGCATAGCTCATTTGCAGTGGATATTGTGAAATTCTCTGCAGTCTAGTATGATATTTAACAGTGCTTGCTCAGACAGGCATCACTACAGCCATTGTGCATACTTATGGGGCATTCACGCATTAAATGGGTGTTCCAGCTGCCTGATGCTCTGATGTTATTGGTGTCTGTGGGTTGTGTAAATATGATTGCTAATGAGATGTACTGATGGTACAAGTAATCTGATTCGAAGTACTAATTATTAAAAATAATTGGAATCAGATTTTTTGCTGCTACAACACTGTGGAGGTGTTTTATATCAACTGCAAAAGTGCATAATGCACTATTCATTTGTATTAAATAGACATGCCCACATCATGTAAGGTTGCTGACACTCTTGTTGCAAACAGTTGGCAAAATATCTTGATCATTTCTCACTGTATGTTTGAGTGTTCCAACATAAATTTTCACCTGGCAGATTGAAAAAAATGGCGCAAATAAAGAACAGATTTTATATATAATGGAAAACTGAGGATGGTCTCTTTTGATTTGAGTCAGTAATGACAACCTCCTAGCAACCAGCCTGAAGACCTTAGCAACTGTCCAATACTCTATAGCTACATGCTAATTTAGAACATTAAGAACACCTTCGAAAGATTTTGAGAGCAATGCCCTGGCAGCCGTTGGTTGTGATTTTTGCAAGGAAAAGCACCGCTCACATTTTCTTCATTAATGCGAAATCTAGTTTTCTTCGCTTTGCAGTTATATTAGCATAAAAAACTCATTTTGTGTTCTTTATACACTTATGCCTGATCACTAGGGAGGCAATGTGAGAAAATTAACTGTATGTTTATATTTGTTTATTTATCTATGTAGTGTTGCATTTTATTTTAAGACAATAATGTACGCTGTCATGTTTGGTGTTTTATCTGAAAGTATGTGCTCTCTTAAGTGTGTGTGTGTAGGATGTGCTGTATCAACACGCAGTGTTCTCTCCAAACCTCCCTCTCTGCCCCCTCTTTTTATTTGCCTGTCCTCTCTCAAGTGAGCGCTTTGAAAATTCAAGAAGAAGTGTGTATTTTGGGGATCGCTGATGAATAAATTACAGCTTCAGCTGAACTTCAGGGATCCATAAATGATTCACATTCAGCATTAAATGCTGAAAGACTGAAAGCTCAGTGGTGCAGATGTTGACATTGTATGTACACATGTTCGACTAAAGTCAAACACACACACACACACATCGTCTGTGTATTTTCTAGAGCTGCCAGCTTTGATTAGTATTTTTACCTCTAAGCGCAAAACCACAGCTATTCTTATTCTTTTACTCTAGTTCTTAGTTTCACAGTAATAAGAAGTATTGATTTGTCGATTAAAAGGTTTTTAATTCACCAGAACCGTGGCCTATAGCAGTCACCCTCACCCACTATTCATAAGGGGCCAAACTGGGGAAGGCCTCTGGTGGCACAATATTAGACGTGCACGATATTAATAATAAGTCTTTGTGGAAAGGTTAGCCAATACAAGGATTTGAACACGTCAATCCCTCCAGTGTTGTGTCAACACAGGGATCTCAATCAAATCCTACTACTGACTCCTAACTGCATTTTGTGATTACAAGAGTCTCTTAGCATATGAGTGTTCACATTATTACATTACTAATCCATATTAACATTGCAAAACAGTGATCATGGATGTATGTTTAATGGATTTATCTTTAAATTTAGCTTTGGTGTGCTATATATCTATCTATCTAGCTCTCTAGCTAGCTTGCCAATTATTGTTAAAACCTTGTTGTAACTACATAATAAACTGTGGCAACTTGGTATTATTCATAATATATCATAAAAAACAAACTGAAAATTGAAAATCGTTTACCATAGTAGCTACAAATGGTCACCATAGTATTGTTTCTTTTCCCAGTGGTTGGTTCTTTAAGTGAATCTTGAGCATGTATTCAGTTGCTATTCATTTGTAGAGCACAATGCATATTTCAAAGCATTGTTGTCCCAGAAAACCTATTCAGCTCTGTATTTACATGTCCCAAAATTACACACCAGTGCTATGACCAATCAAAGCTATCACAATGACGTCACCGTTAAATAGAAGTAAATTGAATGTTTACCCAAAAAATGAGTATTTGAAATTATACACTGCAGCTTTAGAAGTTTATCCAAACTCAAAGAAATTGCAAACCTAAGGCTAAAAATGATCTTTCCATGAATAAACAAAAAATATGAATAATAAAGAATTGAGCCTGCATGTTCAGTGGATTGAGTTGAATTAATTGCAGGAAGTTTTAAATGAGCAAAAGTGGTGTGCTGCAATATAATGACATGTTCACAGACACAGAGTGAAAACGAGCCATTCATTCCATGTTCTTTGGTCAGGTCTTTAGTTATATGCCTGACGAGTAACAGACTCTGTAGTTTCAGCTAATTGCTCTCATTCAGTAAAGCGGCGCATAGCAGCACTGCAGATGAATTATACAACTCTGACAGAAATATCTTCTCTCTAGAAACCCTGTTCACCCACCACAGCGCTAATGAGACATCCTCTTGTTTCCACTGGTCATCCGTGTAGCGGTTTTGGCATAATGCAGCGGTAATGTGTTGCTGCATGTCAAGTACAAATGTTTAGGGGCTGCTGAATGCTTGCCTTTACATTGTGTACTCAATATTCTTGAATTTTCCACTTTAAGTTCACTTCATTCAAGCTCCATTGCACAGAAAAGTGCTAATTTAGTTATTCAGGACCATTTTACAACCTCTCTCTAACCCTGACAATATGTAACTCATAAGTGATAAGTGCAATGTTCAAATTAAAAACTTAAAGCAATTTAACATGGAAAAATATACACATGCTCATTGCCTCATACAACATTTATCATGGAATATACAGTACTTTTCTTACAATGGTCTACAGTGTGAACGTTCTTCTTTGCTTTGAAGATCTGGGGCTCGTTCTTCGTACCTCGCTTACTCAGTTAGCTGGATTTGATTGTTGTGGATTTGTCCTGATCATGGATTGTTTCGTTCTTCGGCGCTCATCCGGGACTTGCTGTCATAGCAACAGGTGGGTGAGCTTAAACCTGCTCAGGAGCAGGTTCATTTCATGTAAAAAGGATTTCGACTGCACTCCTGACTGGTTATGATTGGTTGAAATGGAGAGATCACACCTGATTACACCGAATAATTACGATGATTCACACACGGTATATATATATATATATATATATATATATATATATATATATATATCGTAATATTTAGAGAATAAAATCTTTAAAGAATAAAGAGCACCTCTTGCAGATATCCTGCTTTTAAAATCTGGCAGTTTTATAGCAAACTACAAACAATAGCTGAAATGGCTTTTGTTTAAGCTGCAATGTAAATCAATAATTTTCCCTATTACAGCGAGACTTCATCATAAATTATTAAAACAAAGAAGAAAAACATTCATTTGAAAGATGAGCTGTTTTATATCAAAAGAAACAAAGCAGAAAATTATTGCGATTGCTGGGTGTCTGGCACATTACAAACAATGAATATGTTTATATAATGCAATCTGATTATTAAAGAGCTTTAACAACACATTACTGTAAGACACAACATAAAACTGACTTTGTTTAAAAAGTACTAAAGGGACCAACCTTTTTGCTATTGGGTGGTGCACTATAACGAATCAAATGGAAGACATAAAATATTATTTCCAAGCATATGACCCCACGAATATTACACGATTACCATATGATACAATTTCTGCTAATAATCCCACATAAATGCCTTTGGTGTATTAAAAAGGGTAAAATAAGAGAGCTAGCACCCTCCAAATGAATGTTGAGTGAGTGTGTGGGCTGATGTTAAAAGTTGTTCCTGTTCATCTAAATCTGATCCCAGTAACATGCGGCCGCTCGGACACAACAATACTCAAATATGCCCAAATTCATTCAATCTAAATTCAATCTAGTTTTTTTTTTTTGGGGCACTAAACGCCGTTGTAGTAATTCTCCAAAACCCCCTAATAAAAGCTTTTGCTCTGCTTGAGAAAAAAATTGAACTCGCTCAATCCAGCTATACTAATCATCAACAACAGGTGCGTTCAGAGAACCGCATTAGTGAGCTCATAGTTAGCGCGATGATCTCATCTTAGAAGTCTCATGATGGTGGATTTTAGTGCCCCACTTCCCCCCTGAAGAAGTGTGTTGTGGAACCAACAACATAAAGTGTTAGGAGATATTAAGCAGACAGTCTCTAATGACTGCTAGTTGACATGTAGTCGCAAAGTTGCGTACTGTTAGTCGAATATCTAAAATGGACTATCCAAATAAAGTGTTACCAGAAGGATTTTCAATTTTCGTAAGAATGCCTCTCTTTGAATGGGAAAAAATCAAATTCTCCTTAATTGTTTGCTTAACATTACGATTAAATTCAATACTTGAAATCCCCAATTAAATCTGACAACAACTGTATCATGGATGCTGTTTCTTTTGCTCAAACAGTATTAAAAAAGCTTTTTTTTTTTTTCAGGCTAGCCCAGCCAGTCTGCACTGTTACGTGTACACACAGTAAGTGCAAGTATGAGTAATAGGCTGTCTGTAGTTCACTTAGCAGCCACTGGTGATGTTAACAACAACGCTTTCTAAATTGTAGCCTACATAGTCCCTTTAATTGGTTTTTGTTCATCAATAAAGAATACTCCCATTTCCTTTATTGAGACATTTGTATTCAGACCTTAATTATCATTCAAGTGAAGACCTGGGCTGTTGTTCAGGAGATGAGTTGAATGCTTTCCTCCTACGCTTCTCCACTCTGTCTAGCCAGATGTGTGACATTCATGTTTCTAACCTCTCCTCATTATCCAGGTCTTGATTCAGAGCTACAGGGCAGCTATAACACAGGCGAGGTGAAAAGAGACAAGACTGAGGCATGGGCCTCAATCTTATTAAAATCAATAGGATTTCTTTCCTTACATATCATTAATCCATTCATAATAAAAGTTGTTTTTTTGTTTTGTTTTTTGTCTTCTTTGTTCAAACCAGCACATTTATGGAGCAGATGGTGGTTTAAGAATGCTATGTTTTTTTATTATGATTTTATTTTATTATTATTACTATTTATAAAATTTATAGTTTTTACTGCTGTTTATTAGAAGGAAAAATAAATTTTTTTCTTCTTCTTTTTTTTTATACAACTTGTTACAAAAAGCAAATGTTATACAAACAGTTGAAAGTGGTGAATGTGGATGTGGCTTCACAAACAGACAGAATTTAAAAAAAAAATCCAAATACATACAGATTTTCTAGTCCTTCTGTTGCCATGACAAACTGCATTTCTAAGGGTGAAGAAAAAACAGCCAGAAAAGATCAAACAAGTTCATTCACGCATTGACACACATACAATCAAATCAATCATTTGCAGAGATGAGAGTTCAACAACACAGCCAGCTGCCAAGATAGGAAATGCAGCAAGTCTTAAAGAGATCTCATTTAAATGTATCTTTTGGTGGTTTTGGATTTACCATTTGTGGTACTGCATTTGATCACTTATTGCATTGTATGACTGTTGTGTATGACTTTACAAATACAGTTTATTTTGGAAATAATTTTAATTACACTAAAAATCTTTAAAAAGTAATACATTTTACTCTAAAAAGTCATAAACCAGGTTTAAAAAAGCAGCCCTGCTCACATTTCAAATGAATCTGGCCTGTCCTTTGAGAAGGAGAAAAAGATATTTGCTTTCAATATAGACACAATGACAAGCCTATGACATTTGACCTTTCAGTAAGCCAGCAATTTCCGCTCTGAAATGCAGGGCAAGGATGTGATGTGAATGTTTATTTTTCAGCTATTGTTTTTAAAAGGGACATTCTAGTATAAAATGCAAATAACTTTTTCTTATCAGAACTATCTTTAGACTCATTTTGGTTTCTCTTTGAGGAGACGTTTCCTGCGAGGATTTTGTATGAGATGAAAGGTCTGCTGCTGACTTTAATAATTCAAGAGGTCTTCAAAACATTCTAATACTAAATTCAACCTTTGAAAGCAGAAAAACGTTAAAAAAAAGTAATTTACTTTTTTGTTTTTTTCCAAACAATTTATTTTTACAAGTTATTCATTCGTAGATGTGAAACCTGTACATTTTTGAAGGGAGAAAACATTTAACTTTCTCCTACTCTATAAAAGTTAAAGTCAAAATCAAAGTCAGCTTTATTTGTCAATTCTGCCACAAGTACAGGCACACGGAGAATTGAAATTGCCTTACGCTCAGACCCTTGCTGGATAACAGATAAACATCAAATACAAAAAGAGTTTTAAAAATGCAAGTAAAAATTTGAATAAATACAATAATACATATAACATAAAAGCAATACAATATACGAGTAAGGGCACATGACAGAGAGTGCAAACCAGACAGAGTAGTGCCAATAGTGCAAATAGAGCTTGTGCATGATAAAGTGATAGAGTGCAGTCTTGTTACAGACAAGAGTCTTATGAGGTAGAGCGAGAGAGAGAGAGAGAGAGAGAGAGAGAGAGAGAGAGAGAGAGAAGTCACTGCGTGTGCACGCGCCGCCATCTTGGATTGGACAGAGCTCGATTTCATAGTGAATACTAAAATGATGAAAAGATACATTGGGGGTGGACTTACATTTTCAGTCTGAAGGAATATGTGAGTGAGCATGTGCAGACAGACAGAAGATTAAGAATGAAATAGACATACAAACATGTAATGCGAACCTGCAAGGTATATTATTATTTAGCGGTACTCTGTAAATCCTTATTTGTATTCTCTATTGGGTCCTTTCTGGTTGGACCTTGGTGCCTGTACCTGTCAATTTTTCAATTGAATTGACGTTTGCAGCCCATTACTCCCCATAGAGAATTTATGGTCCATTACTTCCTACATGAGGTTATAATTTGTATTTCATGTAATATTTCAAGTGTTCGGTAGTAGCCATGTTTACAACAATGTGCATTGTGCAAATGTGCAAATATGCCAATGATTGATCAAGTTTCTTTTATACACAAACTGATCTTAAAATCAGTAATGTACAAACCATATTTTTTGTCAACTCTATGAAATGCTTACCATTTTAATCTACTTTTGCTATGAGAAAAATCTCTTGAAATCACATATCATTCACATAATATTAGATGCTGTAAGGGCTTATTCCCCAAGAGATGTTTGAAATTGATTTAATGATTACAGCTGGTTTGTAGTGATTGGAGACCCCTTAGGAAAAATGTGCTAATTACATGACATGCATGCTGTAAAACTGCAATTTGAAGTTTGCATATTCATGGCTTGAGAAATGTGTATCTTTCTATTTTCTATTAGAATTGTAGACTTTTTGTTAACATTTTAAACTATTTCAATTATTTTTAATTACAGATACTTTATTCAAACAACTAACACGCCCCCACTTTTCTACATCACAGAATTGGTTTATTTTCAAACTCCGCTCGCCCCCCTTTAGGAAGATGCAAAAAAAAAAAAAGGGCGGAGAAGGGAAGGAGGAGGGATGCATAACGAGATAAGGAAGGGAAGAAAACAGGGAAGGCTCATGGATTTGATTGGATGAGAGGGAATTAGATTGATTAGGAAATTGGTTTCAGCTGCGGCTAATCATGGGTCAGCGCTCCTCTGAAACTTGTTTATCAGCTTCACTTATTAGAGTGTGTTTAGTGCATTTACGGAGCACTCACACATGAAACCAATACAATGCAAGCTATGTTGGCTGTTCACAGAGGCCCTAAAGTGGAGCAATTCTACCTCTGCAAGAAGAGTCTGGCACTTCTGACTCACAACTTTTAAGTAAGTTAAGTTTCCTTATTAAAAGAACCTACTACTTACTACAAACGCCAGTTTTGAGCAGTGAAGGTTAACATTAGTGCTTTCTTGTTTCTCCGATCATGCAGGCATGGTATTGTGCAACACGTAAAAAACTAAATACTAAGTCATGATAATAAGTGATTATGTCTTCACTGGATGCAACAAATGCCTAGTTTTTAATGTGTTTTTATTGTTTTGGTGTCATAGAGCTGAGAAACGACATCACATTATGGTAAGGGTTGTAACACTTACAGTACGCCACATGCTTGCAGTATTCAGTCAATCACAGTGCACTAGATAGCTGGACAATCACAGCAAACCTTGCTTTTTTAGAACGATGAGCTTTGTACAATCGACCCATTTTAGAAGGCAGGGAAAAACAAAAATGTAAAGTTTGTCTAAAATAATGTTTAGTGTTAGAAAACAAATAGGTGTTTTTTGCACCTTAAACTACATAAACACATTGCATTACGCCAAATACACAAAATAATGTTTTTGTGTTGTTGTTTTTTTGGCACCATCATATGACTCCTTTAATCAATGTTTGCATGCATTGTATAAAGTCACATTTTCAAATTAACATTAAACTAGTTGAAAAATTACTTTGTTGTGTTTGTTACACATGTACTGTACTAATGTCAACAAATTGAAACTTGCTGAGTGTTCCTGTCAAAACCTCAGCAAGGTCAGTCTCCATGCTGATAAAATATGCAAGTATAATCGATATGAATAAAACTGATGCAGGAGAGAGACAGCCGAGGAAAGAGAGCGAGTGTTGACTCCATCTGAGCACAGCTTGTAGTCCCTCCCTGTGAACCGTCTCTTTAAATGTCAGCCGGTTGTTGAAATAAAGCACGATCGCCATTCACACGACTGATGAACTATAGCGATGCTTTATTTAATATGTCCTCTGGCCCCTTAATTTGATTCAAATGGAATTACATTGTCACTCTGATTTCTCTCGGCCTCCTTCCTGTACCTCTAATAAACCTCTTCTGTTCAAAAGCTACAATTCTTTCTAACAATAAGGGAGCACATCCTATTTCTTTTAACTACAGTCCCTAACCTTTTGTGATGAATAAACAGAATTTCATACCCAAGACGATTTAGAGTGTTATGCTATAAATCATAAATTTAGCAGAAATGTTTTCAACGGAGATTAGAGATTTAATTTTAAGATGTAAAAATTTAAAATCTTCTATTAGAACTTTGTAGTGCTAGTCCACTGTTCTGACTTTTTACGATCTTTACCCACAAGAAAGCATATTCAGTATGTCTTGTGTTTTAAAATTAATGTGAAAGACATTTGCAATGAAAGAATAACATTTTCAATTTGTTTCAGTATAGAGAATGTTAATATTAAATTGTTGTTATTCAGTTGTTATTTATCATTTATTAGCCCATCTTGCCAACAAAATTAAAAAAGCAAACATGAGCTCACAACACTGAAATTAAACAATAACGCAAGATAAATATTCCCGACCACTAGGGGGAAATGGACAATTGTGCACATGTCACAACTTGCGAGTATTTGCAGGTGCCACTGGGTGATCCAGTGTTGCCAGGGTCAAGTAAAATTGTGGGTTGCGGAATACACATACCTTAAAGGAGTCATACAAAGCCAATTTGCCACAAGCTAATATGATTCTTTAGGTTCTTAATGGAAAGTTTGTAATATAGTTTGTTTTTTCACTGTCAACACTGCTCCCTAGTGGTTGGGAGGATTTCAGTTGTGTTGTAGCTTAATTGTGTTCCATTGTGGGTTTATGTATCCTTTTGATTTCACTGTGTTGTGAGCTCAAGTTGTTGTTGTGCCCTACTGGGCTACTGTTTATAAAAGCCATTTATTGTTGCAGATTATTAAACATTTAAGCACTTTTATAAACAGTGATGATCATTAATTTATTATTAGCTGATGGTTTGCGCATACAGTATATCATTGTGTTGTGACTTTACTTGTTGAGGCACATAATTATTAATTCATCATTTAGTTAAAACACTATTAGTTAATAAAATAAGTTTTGAAAGATAAAAGGATTAATTCCACAATTACATATTTAACTGATAACAATTCATAGAATATGAACTGATATGTTAACTAGACAGACTCAATATTAGTTGCTTATGTGGCAATCATTAATGAAATGCTTGAATAATCATGAGTTATACATTAATTCATTATGATCTGTGCATTAGTTAAGCATGCTTATTAGTGTAAACGTATTGTAAAGTGTTCCCAAAACATGACATATTACATAGGTATAAATCATACATTTTTAATTCAAGTTTTAAATGAGTGGGTTTTTATATTGATTTCACTATTTTTATTCATAGATCTCATATTTATTTTTGTATTGCTGACATTTAGTGTCAGTTCTCACATTTATTTCACTATGTGTAGTAATTGCAGTCTTAAGAATGAATGGATGGATTAATGCTTAAGGTTTCTTATTTCTTTGCCACTTATTTCTTCTTTTACATTTTAGCATTTAGTTGACATTTTTTGACGTTTATTTAAATGCGAACTTTAGAACTGTTAACGTTTTGATTATTCGCTTCTCTGCAAACACACATCAGCCACATGCAGCCTCACTTCAGTATGTTTTCAAGCATCCCACGGACACAGGGAGTGAGGAAACCTGTGTGGAAGAAGACGTAACAAGTTACTCTTCTGCAGGCTGTGACTTCAAACGGTGTCTGGGATACAGACTCTCTAAAAAGAACTAAAAGGCACCGTAACTAATGGATAACTCATGCGAGCAAGCCTATCGCTGTGCTCCAGGTACGACATGTGCATCCTAAGGTTATTTCAGGGGTTCCGGCTTTAATGCTGTATGTAAGACGTTCAGGAAAGCCAGAAGCTTAGATTATGTCACATCCATTACCGTTGTCTTTTAGCACACTATACTGTCAAACGCTTGTCAAGCTGTGTGTCAGTTTCCTTGGAGCATTCTTTTAATTAGCAAGAAAAAGCAGCCTGGGTAGTTAGCTTTGAAATGTTCCCTTCTAATGCTTACGCTATACAGAACCTCTGATTATGTTTGTCACATACCAGAATATCAAATCTATTCCATAGTGTTTTCTTTTTAAATTTTTTAATAGACACGTTTGTGTTCACCTTTAGGCAAGTCTGGCAGATAAAGTCTTTAGAATTAGGTTTTATATTCAAAACCTGGCAAATAACTAATAGCTAAAATATAAACCTGAGTACTTTTGCACTTGAATGAATGTACAATACATTTCAACACACATAACGGAGTGTTTGGCAGAGACTGAATTTTCTATAGCGAGAGAACTGACATATTAACATTCACAGTAAATATTAAACTGCCTTTTTACAGCTTTTTTTCCCAGTGGAAATTATTTAGCTGTAAAATTCAACAATGTGTATGGAGCTGCATTAAGATCCTCATATATCTGGGACTAAATAGAGAGAATAAATGAAGATACTAAAAGGAAAGTTTAACAACCAGAATCTTTATTATCTGAAACAATTCTTACATTACAAGCTCACATAATTTGGAAAAGGATAGGGGTGGGGGGAAATCAATTTACATGTGAAAAATGATTTGATCTTTTGCATCGATTTACAAATGTAAAAAAATTGTTTTAATGCCTATATGAATAAGGCTTCCTGACGCCTGCAATTTATAAGTATAATTACAAAACAATATAATTGTAAGAGAAAGCACTGAATTATATTTTTTTGAATATTTATATTTTTTTCTGAATTATACTTATATTTATGAACTTTAGTGATGTCCAGTGTGCACAAAAAAATGGATGAAAAACTATAAATCATGAATAAAATATCGTGATTCGATTTTAATCAAATTGTGACCCCAATAATCAATACTGTATGAATCAAATTGTGAGATATAGTTTCAACATTATTTAATATAATGTCTGTAATAATTAATACAAGTGTCAGCTGGGTTTTGACCCCTCAAATGTGTATAATTTTGAAGTTTACTTGTGACTCATAAGATTTCGAAGTCTCTTAAAAAGAAAAATACAGGGCGCACAGGGTACATGAACATATACCAAGAAAGTCTTAAGAAAAAAGTATCTAAAAGGATATTAAGATATAAATTTAATATTTATTTAGCTACAGTACATGCATGCAAAACTTTGGGGGCAAGCCTTAAAAAGAAAATGCAACAAAGATTGCTAAAGTAAAAAAAAAAAAAAATAATAATAATAATAATAGACATAACAATCTTTGTGTAAAAATAATAGTGCCACCATCACCATTTTTCTAATCTATAATTTGGCTCCAAATTGTAGGTGAAAGTTGTTATTTTGACCCCTCTATACAAAATAATGGATTACTTAGTAATTGTTCATCCATGGCATTTACTATTTTAGCTTTGTTATAAATAAATAAATACATGCCTACTGTATATACACATACAAACATGGAACTGTATTTCTTGACACTAGCAGCACAGAAAATACTCAATTTACCTTTAAATTTATTTAAAATAAAAGTTTCATTATATTAAAAAAAAGTAATAAAATTTATATAGGATGGACAAATATAAACCCTACTGTATGTGCCTGTTTTACTTACAGGGTTTCAGTGTGTGCAAGAGGACATGAGAAAAGGTCAGCATCTCACAGGTTGCTGTTAAAGTAATCAAACCAACCCCATGGTGTGTATGTGTGTAGCTGCTTGCCATTTAGAATTTACATTTGATTTAATGTGACTTACACATCACTAATTTAACAACGCTTCCCCTGGAGCATGATGGTGAATACTTCTGAGTCACTCCTACTGTACCTCTAATTGAATCCAACCTTTCCAAAGCCAACCTTTGCGTTTTTATGTAAGACTCTTGTGTACACATATATTTTAAAGTCCTTCTGCAGTCAAACCATCTTTGATTTTGCAACCTCTGGTGAGTAGCTAGCTTTGAAAATTTCCCTTCTAATGCTATGCTCTATGAAATTACAAGAATTCTTTTTTTTCAATAAAAAATATATTTTTAAAAAATTGTGTTCCAAACAATGAAGGTCTCATGTCTTTGGGATGAGACAAGGGTAAGTAATTAATGGCAAAATGGTGGGAACTAACCCTTTAAATATAAAATCAATTTCACAACTTTTTCATTTCAAAGACATGCTTGTGTTCACCTTCAGGCAAGTTTGACAGATAAAGATTTTATAATCAGGTTTGGGTTGGTTTTATGTATTTTGACTGTCTTTGGTAAACTGTAGTTTTAAGGAAAAAAAAGGTTATCAGTGGTGTTGACTGATGAATTTGTGCATGTGTTTTTGGGGGTTTTGTTTACTTTCAGATAATGTCAGACAAAACATGTAACTGAGAATAAATAATATTTTTTTTAGATTTGAAACAGTGCAAACAATGTGCAACAGTGAATTGATGTGAAATCAATTTGGTGAACCGCTTCTATTTGCATATACATCTTTACAGTATGCATTGTCAGACTAAATGTAGTCTTGACTTTTTAAGAAATAGCATTGAGGGAGTGATCTTTTAACCCATCAAACACTTACGTTCCCTGAAGGAGGGATAGGAGACGTTACTTATGGGAACTCGCCAGAGAGACCAATTGCCTTTGAGCCCTTTACTAAAGGCCAATGAAACATTGGCGTGCACTGATT